>JANFAE010000238.1:0-162442 GCA_024613145.1 Pisolithus marmoratus | reverse complement strand
GGAGTCCTAGAGTGGTGGGATTGAGCAGAGTCTGTGTTAGGTTTTCAGCTGAGTGTTTCCAGTTTCTTTTCATATTTTTCTCTACTAGTTCTCCTCTACAGCAGGGTCCCTATTGGTCAAACTACCCTTCAGACCCCATTTCCCCTTACATTTCTTAGTGATCTCTACAGCGGTAGCAGGTCCAACAAGTTCCTGCAGGGAGTGCAGGATAAGGCAATGAGTGTTGTATTCCACAGACGTGGTAGGTACACCATAATGGGAGATGGTGAGTTTGGAGACAGTGTAGGGAAAGTATCCTCCCTACCAGGATATTTCATTTATTTCATTGTTTTTTTACTTACTGATTTGTTTTCTTTTATCTTTTCTTGTCTTTTTACTTAGTGTTTGCACGCGTTGTGGCTTATGTAAGCCCGTGCAAGTACTTTGAGTGTACTGTACATACTTAGAGAAACAACAGACGAGTTACCTGAGACAGAAAAGCCGGAATCAAGGCAAAATAGACTCGGAATATTAGTTCTCCATCTCCAGACGTTCTACAGACGTTTTCTTGAGTTTCTTCTGGATTTTGGGCGCATTTTTCACCTTTTCTGCTTACTCCTTGACTCTACACCAGGCAACTCAAGCCTCCTGGGTCGAATTCACCCCCCTCTCTCACTAAGAGACCTTTGACCTATTCCTAGGGTCCTTTCACTCTCATCTCTACAACGGTTTGATGTGCAATCAAACATGCAGTGAGGGAACAGATCGGGCAGGCTCGGTCCACCTCCAACTCAGTGAGACAAGGAAGGTTAATCTTATGAAGAAGTGATGCCCACTGCACAGGGCTCAGGCCTGTGTTAACAAGTCGTAAACTTGTCAGTCGTGCAGTTTGCAAGACAGAAAGGGTGAATAGTATAGAATGCAGAAAGAAGAAGATAGGCAAGTCGATGTCCAGGGATGTCAGAGATGACTGGCTACTTGGAAACAAGTTAGGCTTCTGTGGAATACAGGACCGGGCCGCCAGAGACATTGTGGGTGCTTGTGTGAAGTTCAGTGCATCCTGAGTTTCGTATGCTGGCTAGGAGAGAGCCAAGGCAGCAGGTATGCATGATGGATCATGATACAGGTGGAAGTAGACCTTATGGACCACTTGCATATCCTGGAGGGAGTCGAAGAAAGCGCACATTGCACCTAACTGGTGTCGGCTTAACGTTCGCAAAGATGTGAACCACATGACGTCCACTGCTCTAAATGCAATGTGCCTCCACACAGGGAGGGCCACACAACCAGCCTCGTTCACATCCAGCCAACCCGCAATTGGCAGCTTGAAGCCTACTGCGGCCAAATAACTGACAACCAGAAATGTCCTGCAGTAGTTTGCATACTTGGGATAGCCTTCAAAGTGAATCTGTGTCTAACAAATCCACTGATATCAAATAACAATTCATTTGGAAGCCGCCAGAGACAGCACTCCTGAGGCATGACCTAAATACTATGAGTAAAGATCAATTCCGGGCGTTGTCAACCACTTACATGGCAGGTGCTAGGGGATTTTATCGCTCTCTTTTTCGGAGGGGGTCCTGGCGAATCGCCCTCCTGCTTTGCGCTTGGGAACCCGCCCAAATGAAACTAGAAGGGGTTTAGACTCTGGAAGCATATCCTAGATGATATGAGAAAAGTGCAACTCCAGGCACACTGCCACCCACTTACATGGTTGATACTAAAAGATCTCGCCACACTTCTTTTTGCGGGGAGTTCTATGGCATCGTCGTCCGCCTTGCGCTTGGGAACCCGCCCAAACAGGCTTCGAAATAGGAATCACAATGGCATCTGCCATACGAGTGACCACTTTGGGCCTAGGAACTCGTAACGAGTACTATATAACATTATTTTGTCCCAGATATCAGTATTTTTTATATAAAAAAAAAAAGAGCGGTACACACCAGCATGGCTTCATGCCTGGTGACGCTACGCATTAACCTGTGAATACATCAAACGGCCAATCAGTTAAATACGAAGGGACGAAGGGGATAGGAGGCTCTGTCGAGTGACATAACGGAGCATCCAGCATTGCATTGATTGTCTGCTGCAACAAAAGCATTGCCAGCGTATTGTCACAGATCGGCCACTGCGTAGCACCCAATTGTTAGCCCCCAGAATGGCGAAGTAATCTACCTACTCACCATTGCCATCGCGTCATACACACTGTTGTCTGTTACTTATGGCACCCCATCTAACTTGCGAGATTAGCACAAGGGTGTTATCTAGCCATTTGTTTGACACGTAATATTCCGGAGGGGAAAAATCCAAAAATCCTCAAACAATAGTGTAACCATTATCACTGCTTCACGAGGATGCCTGACGAGAGTATACCAATGATCTAGGACTCCCGCAGGTATTAGAATGACAGCTGAGCCAATAGCATGTATGAACTTACATAACTTAGTGTGCGCTTCACATGTTGCCATTTTCGTTACTGTTGATTGGAATCTACTATCGCCTGGTTCAAAAACTTCGCACTGATTCGACATTATTCATAGGTTGAGCAATGTATTATACTAATGTATCTATGTATATACAGGAGCTCGGCATCTACAGACAAAACTGCTGAGAATCAGAACTGGAATTAGCACAGTAGATACCCTAATGATGAGCGACTTACCTGTGGGTGGGTGGAAAAGAGAAAAGATGTTTGTGGGAAAAGCAAGCGTTGATATACTGAATGCAACTCACGGTCACGTGCACAATTTCTTCGCAGGTGAGGGTGGGTATACACTGTGACCGTGAGTTGCGTTCTGTATATCAACGTTGACTTCTCCCATGAATGTCTTTTCTCTTTTCCACCCACCCACAGGTAAGTCGCTCATTGTTGGGTGCAACGTCAACGTCCTAACAAGTCCTCTCAGTAATAACATAACATATCAATCGTATTGGATCAGTTAGTAGTACATAGACATAGACACATAATTAGTTGACTCTCAAAAATTCACCGGAAAAGATCATAAAAATACCGCTGAAGTTATGTTAAGCATATTCAATTGAGCCGTATACAGATACATTTTTCACACCCACATTCCTAGGTACAGGAGGCCCGCTAAGTGGGAGTCTGGCAGCAGCGCGACGTGACGCAGACCTACGAGTACAAGTACACAAACCGGGAAAACATGATAGACATGATAGAAATACAAAAGAGGTGATCTATGCAGAGGCACATTCCGAGGACTCTCTTCGATGCTTTTGTCGATGCCTTGATGAAAGGTACTTGAGACGAAGGTGGATTAAGTCTAGAACTGGCCAGCAGTTCTGATAGTCTTCGAGTTGCGGGAAGCATCGTTTGGCCTAAGATGAGTCAGTTGGTGCTTTCCCTTGATATGGCTGAACATCCTACAAGGTCGGTTACTTTCCGAACAGCCTCCAAGTCTTGGAAGGACCTGCTTTTTGTTGTATCAAGGTACTTTTTCACTGCTGCGTGGATGACTCGCTAGCAAGTATTGCTTAGTTACTGCAAGGGTGAGTATATCACCTAAAACATACCTTCAGTTCACGTATCTCATTGTCAGTCCATTTCAAGTGCTCCTCAAGGTTGTATCCACCCCTTCCCGGCCTACCCACTTCACCAGGCGGCTTCGGAATTTTTTCAAGCTCAAGAGATTCAAGCGAGCTGAGGGAAGATTCTGATGGTGAAGGCGAAGGTAGTCTTTCTTTGTCAGGGAGGACACTAGTAGAAGCGAAGCTGACTGCCTTTGAAGGCCGCAGGTGACGGGGGTACACTTTGTGTGAGAGTAAAGTGGGGTGACTTCGCCCTGGGCAACTTTACACCATCCCCTAGAGGGACCTGGGTCTTCGTGGCACTCATTTCTTGTTCTGCCACTACGATGACATGCGAGATCTGTTGGTACACCATTTCCCTCTGTGAGGATAGGAGGGGCAGGACTTGTAGGGCCTCTGGCCTAAAATAGGGAAGTGGAACGGATTGCAATCTCGCAGGTTGCGACCTAGCAGGTGGCATGGGGTTTCTGTTCATTGTCGACAAAATGAAGCTCTTTATGAGGGGCGGGGGTTGCTTGTCATACTCACTCAAAATACCTGGTTTGTTTTTTTTGTTGTCTTTAGATGACTGGCATTTTCCAAGGCAACATCTTTGTTTCTAATATTGTTACCTTCGCCTATGACTAGTTTTATATGCGCATATTACAAGGAATCAAGGTACTCGTCCGATACTTAGTCCAATTCTTCGCACAGGGAGCAAAACGCGCTACATATCTTCTGGGAATTTAACGCCGAGAGTCGCACCCCACACCCGCACTACGCCATACATATAGCTCACGCAGAGCAATACACAACAAAAACAAAGCACCGGGGATGGGATAAACGAGGCTAGGTCTATAAGGTAGGCCAAGAGAACAAGGGCGCAAGATGCCATAAAGCTGGCAGATAACTTGCCAACTCTCGCGTGCCGCGCATTCCTTGGCCCACATTTGTGGAGAGGTAGACTTTGTCTGGCCCGTCGTGTGCGTAGATTTCTTGCACGTACGTCTAGCCTGGCTTCAACTTGGTAGTGGGGGGATCGCAAAGCTTCACTCACAACGACCCAATGGTTTTGTGCGCCTCCCAGCACTTGCGAAGTGATGTTCATCTTGAGCACGAAGCATGCTAAATCTTCTCCAGTCAGTGTGGTGGACGGGGTGGTGGACGGGCTATTCACTCACATAGAAGAGAGGAGTGTAATCTACCAAGTTCCCCCATGGCGAGTCACTATATATGGACACTATGTAATTGCCTAAATGATATTAGTGATCATTCGTGAGGAGCTATAGATGAGAAAAGTTTGCGTAATTGTCATGGTCATGCGTTGTGTGGTCGTGAAGGGCTGTAATAATAATATAATAATAGTCATTAATTGTAATCGTAGTCAAGTTATGAAATGGACGGACACACTGAAAGTAATGCCTTGACGAGTTAAACAATAACGGATACAATTGTAATCATAGTCATAATAAAATAATAGTTGTAATTGTATGTAATCATAAAACAATAATTATCATAATTGTAATCATGGTCAACTCACGAAATGGACGCACTTTGTTTTCGACTGCTGTTGTCAGAACGGACAAAAATAAGGGGGAAAGCATCGACGATAACGGCACCAAGCACACTTGGCTGCTGGTAGGGTGTTAAACAATAACGGAAACGATGTAAAATACTTCACACATCATCATGCTCGCGTCAATATTCACCCTATGGTCTTCAATTTTTCGTTCAAGTTTCCTGCGAAGTACACGCTCGACTGCCATTTGCAAGGGCATCAAGACGCCATCCTCTGTCTGGCAGTATCGAACTCCGAGACACTGCTGGCAAGTGGAGGTAAGACTATCAATGCTGGTGCTCCGGACAATCATAACGGCTAATAGGTTTCGATGGACTGAGGATGTGGGACTTACGCCAGAAGATCCAGCTAGCTCAGCCTCCACAAATCCGAAGCCCCCAAGACCCCATCACGGCCATTGCTTGGCTGGCGCCAAACGACAGGAATTCAGGAAACCCTGTGCTGCGGAACAGCACTCGGCAATTTGGCTATCTGGAGGCAGAGCCCAAACACTGTGGTGGAATTCGAAGAAGTGGTTTCCAGGAGAATTAGTGGGGGCCATGAAGTCATGGCCATCACTTCGGATGCAGGTAACGGCACGGGAAATCGGATCGTCGTGGCAATGCAGGATAGACGCATTCAGGCCTGGACGCTTGATTCCAGGAATCGCTTCTTGAGCACGTTTAGCATGCAGTTAATGACATCAATTCCCCATGCTGTATACATCCGAGGCTGTGATGTCATAGTCTTCGGGATGTATGATGGAGACATGTAAGTCACTGAGACACCGAGAGTAACACACTCACCTGACAAAATGGTCCTTACAAGACATATTCTGAGAAGTGACGATGGAGTGGTCGTCGAAACGAGGACCACAGGAATGATGGCGTGAGTAAGACACCATAACATTTCGGAAAACAAACTGACCTGATCCTGCACAGCGGCAGCGCATGCGTTGACGAGACGGGAAGTATGTTCATGATAGACAATGCTATCAGCAGCTTCAGCCTGCACTGGCTGAACGACGGAAGTTGCATAAGGACGTATGATACCAAACCGCTGAAAACATACCCAAAGCAGGTAGCAGTTCGCTGGAGGATGGCACAATGGTTGTCAGAGGATCCTGACAATGGCTTAGTTTATATTTTCGAAAAGAATACTGGAGCCCTGCGACAGCTCCTATGCCATTCGAAAACGGCACGGGTGCAGACAATTGTAGTAAGTATCCTTAGAAACTTAACAGTAAACTCTGCACCCACACAAATACATATCAGACATATGAAGGAACGGACCATCTGGGAATTATCGCTGCATCTTCCAATAACGACGTGGATAACACGATAACGGTCTGGAAGAAATCCAAGGGGGATTCAGAAGTGCGGCGGAGGGGCAACACATCTTCGGTGTGGACCTTAATTGGAGCCATGCGCGCTGCAGTACAATTCCTAACACAACTACTGACCATGGCCTTCGCAGTGAAACTCGCCTATGATATTGTGGTTAGTCACCCTCATCGGAGAACAACTTATACCAGTTGACGAGAGACAGATCATAGGTGATCCGCTTTGGAAAATAATTCAGTAATCGCTAAAAACATTGAGCACGGACGAAAGACAGAACAATGATTTAGGAGATCTAGGAGTAATTAGTCAGAACTATTGTTCTATTATCTTATTGTATTTTCAACCCACTGCATGTTTCAGCCTGTCTACCAGTATGTGACTTGCAAGGGTGGACGGACTTACAACTTGAATTACAACACAGTGAACAATGCACAGGAACTACGCCGCATGTTTTCGCACTCATACGGCCGTCGAGACATAATTCGAGGACTATTTAAGAACAATTAAATCGTATCTAGTATACATAATATATATTTTTGGGAGGCTAGACACTGGGGGCTGGAATTAGCATAATGGCCATCCTAATGATGAGCGACTTTACCTGTTGGTGGGTGGAAAGGAAAAAGGTGCTTATGGGAAAAGCAAGCGGTGATATACTGAATGCAACTCACGGTCACGTGCACAATCTCTTCGCAGTGAAGGTAGGTATACACGTGACCGTGAGTTGCATTCTGTATATCAACGTTGACTTTTCTCATGAACATCTTTTTCTCTTTTCCACCCACCCACAGGTAAGTCGCTCATCGTTGGGCGCAACGTCGACGTTACTAACTTTCTAACAGTCTCAGGTATTATCATACCAATTGTATTGGATCAATTAGTAGCACATAGACGCATAATGCCAATATATATAGTAGACAATTTTGTGAAGAACAAGTATTTAGAAGTCGTGTTCATGTTTAAATGCAGGCACATAATATGATGTGATAGATAGTCGGCGCAATATTGCAATAGGATTGCAGTCGATTCTCCAAAATTCACCAGAAAGGATTGTAGAGGTACCACTGAAGTTAAGCATATTTAATTGAGCACCATACACATTTTTAACCAACCACGCATTCCTAGGTCATCCTATGCTTTTAGCGGCCACTGCAATTTAGTTACTTGCCAATGTGATCCCCTGTGAGCTGCCTCCGATCCCTTGTAAGTCGCCTTACTCAATCCCCTTGTACTTCAGAATAACGAATATCACTAGGGATTAATCCCCTTGTAAGTTGCCTCATTCATGATTCCCTTGTACTCGAAACTAACGAATATCACTGTAGGAATATCCCCCCTCGTAAGTTGCCTCATTTATAATTCCCTTGTGCTGCCCTTGTCTCATGCAAAACTTCAGCCTAATGGGTGTCATGGCAACGGTCATTGGTGTTGTTCTGCACCGAGTATGTGGCGATGACTGGGTTACGAAGACTGTTTCTGTGTGCCATGTTCTGGGGCATATAATCTGGTAGGGGCAGTCACACAATTTATCACCTGATTTCACTCTGCTATTCTCCCTCATGCCCACTCATTCTCAATATTTTCACTGTCTCTGTACATTGTGTTGCGAGGTGGATGACCATGGCATCACAGCGAATCCCAAAGGCAAACACCTCTCTCTGGCACTTCATGCGATACACCTTGCTGATATCCGATGACGAGATGAATGCCCCAGTCAAACCCTTCCCGACAAGCGCGTGCATGCCACACAGTCTTCACCGCAGGCAGATGTGGATGCACTTACTTCTGCCTTTCCCTGGTTTGACTATTTGCGATGATCTTGCCAGCGATATATCTCCTGTAGCATGGTCTTCACAGAGAAGCAGATGTGGATATGCTTACTTCTGCCCTCCCCACTTTGACTATCTGTGACGTCCCTGTGATGGCCACTACGAATATTATGAACAGGTAATATCTATAGTTGTTTCTGTGCTTGCGTGGCTGAATGCTATGAAGACATAGTTCCCCAACATTTAACCATGAAAGTAACAGTCGTATGGTGAAGGCACACAAGGTACTTGATTCTATTGAGAAACGAATCCAAACTTCGCTGTGATTCTCCTCCACCGTTAGCTCTCAGGCGACTCCGTACCGATGTTGAGGGCATTAGGAGGGCTTTGCGCGATGTGAACAGACAAGTGGATTCTGTTATGACGCACAAGGAAGAGCTTGCCAGGCTTTGTGATGAGCTAGAAGGGTGCATCGTCCCCGAAGAGGATGACAGGAATCCAATAGACTATGATTCATGTATGTATGTCTTCCTAAGATCACGACTTTCCACTAATCATGGTTATGTAGTGCACCATTTCAAGTCGTTGATTGATGGTTGCGATGAAATAGCCCAGGTCTCCCTTCTCCTTGCTGCTGTCAACATGTTGGTGCTGGGTGTTGGCCATAGGGCAGGGGAGTTTTTCCTACAAGTGATTTCCCTTGTCATCGGCTTGGTGTTCGACCTAGTCAGGTCCACGGCTGGATGTGCTATGTGACCGTACCCTGGCGCAAATCCCCAAAACTATACCAGCTGCACTCTCCTGCTTCAGTCTTGAGCCCCGCACAACAGTGTACGCAGTGTGTCCTACTTGCAGCTGCACATACAAACCTCGAACCGAAAAGGGGAAATGCTCATACCCTACGCTTTGTACAAACGTGCCTCGGCCTGGTGACGACATTTGTAATGCTATGCTTGTCAAGGATCCGGAGGATGGATGCAAACTTCCCATTAAGACTTTTGTTTACCACCATTTTCATGACTACGTTGCAGCCTTACTTGCAAGGCCTGGACTGGAACAACTCATGGACAAGCCCTGCGATCATTTGGTCGAGAATCTAAATCATCGACCTTTCTCTTGAGGGACATCTGGGACGGTGACTTCTTATGGACGTTCAAAGGACCTGATGGGGAGAAACTGTTTGCAGATCGCGGGGATGAAGGTCGCCTCGTATTCTCTCTAAATGTAGACTTTTTCAATATCGAGGGTAACCGACAGCATAACACGACGACTTCTTGCAGCATCATATCCTGTGTATGCCTGAACCTTCCCCAGGACATGCAGTCTAAGCCTGAAAACACTGTATCTGGCAGGGATTATCCCCGGTCCAAATGAGCCTTCTGGAGACCAGATCAATCATTTTCTGGACCCGCTGATCGACAATATGGTCGCCAGCTGGGATCGAGGCATGCAGTTTTCTCATACAGGCTCCCAGAGAAATTGAGTCATTCGTGCAGCCTTGGCTTGTGTCGTATGTGACCTTCCAGGTGCCAGGAAGACTGCACAGTTAGTGGCAGTGACTAGTCACTTTTACTGCACTACATGCAATTGCTCTCATATCGATACCCTCAGGCAGACAGACATCACTTCAGATGACTCGCAATTTCGCAATCATGCTCTTCTATGATTGCAAGCAGAGACTTACTGGCAGGCTCATTCAGCAGCTAAACGCATGAAGCTTTTCCATACTTATGGGGTGAGATGGTCGCCACTCTGGCACCTCCCTTATTGGAACCCCCCATGCCAGTTGGTAGTTGACCCGATGCACTGCCTGCTCGAGGGGCTGACCCAGGACGAGTTTCGTGAACACCTGGGACTCACAACAGTGACAGCACGTTTAGCAAGCGAACCACGTCCAGCATTCAAGTACAACTTTCGCAGCACAGATGAAAGCTGAAGTCGCAAGATTAAATCCCAATAGTCAAAAGCAAATTATCACTATTCAGAGGCTTCTCCTGAGTGCCATGGAGGAGCTACTGTGACGATGAGTCGATCAACAAGGCTCACTACATCTCCCAACTAGGACAGAAATTACGGGCCAAGAACATTGAAGCTTTACAGTATGTAGCAGTGGGGCTCAATCTTCAACTGGACTGGGGGAAGGGGAAGGTGGGGAAGAAGGTGTGCAAAGCACGCTGGGTAGACACCTTGTTGGCTTGGGTGAGTATCATATCAGGTCTCCAGATACCCTTCAACTTATATCCTGTGCAGCGTCAGAACCAGCCTATGAAAGCTCCCCCCATCGTCCAAACATCGACTCCAGAGGTGATGCACTGAATCCAGCAAGTCATTAAAGATACTCACACCCCGTCATGGGTGAGATCAGTACCACATAATTTGTAGAAAAGGGCTGTAGGCAGCCTCAGTAGTGACTCAACTACTGTATATATTGATGTACCTGTAGGCAGCTACAAGGTATCAGTAAGTAGTCTAATATAAAGAATATGTAGGCTTACCCTCAGTAGTGACTCAACTACTGAGGGAATAGTACCAAAAGTATAGTACTAAGTGCGCTCTAAGCGCTTATGTAATCAAGTAAAACTCGCACCAAAGGCAAGCATTACAGGGGAGATTTACAATCTCCAACATAATTTTGGTGACACTAGGGCAGGTACCCTGAAAGCTGATGAGTGGCGTACCATGGTCACGATTTATCTCCCCTTGGCATTAATAAGCCTATGGGGATGAGGTTACAAGGAGCCCGTTGATGAGTTAGAATCCCAATATCTTCGCATCTTGGAGCACACCATGAACCTGGTCCATGCTGTGCACATCGCATGTCTGCAAAGCATGACAGAGGACTGCATGACTGCATACCACAGTTATGTCACAAGTTGGCTCAAGTCTTTGCCAGAGATCTTTCCCCATGTGCACATACGTCCGAATTATCATATGGCTATCCATGTTTATGACTACCTCAGACTTTTTGGACCTGTAAGGTCATGGTGGAGCTTCCCCTATGAATGCCTTATTGGACACTTGCAATGCATGCCAACGAATCACCAATTTGGTATGCCACTCCAGAGTTACAGGTGTCCATGATGCTCATGTTATCCATAGGTCAGCAAGAGGAGACTGTTTTGAACATGTTCATGCAAGGTTCTCGGATCAGATGCTGGCTGTCTCATCCAGAACGTCTGAAGGCTATTCAGCATTGCAAATCTTTATTTGACAAATACCTATCTGCTGGTGGAGACCTGTCATATGATACTACCTATGAGTCAGACAAAGTCCCGTCCTCAGTGCCAATTGATCTCCACAAACTCACTTCTGCAAAATTGCATGTCTTCTATTCCCACTTCTGATTTGGTGGATCTACCTTCAGTTGCCATTCCACCCATATTGGTAACAGTTTAGTCTTCTTCTACCCTGGGGGCTGCACTTCTACTGCTGTTCCTGGCAGTATCAAGTACATAATCTTTCATGAAGGAGAAGTCAAATTCATCATTCAACGCCAGCTACACATGAATGAAGATATGCTCAACCCATTTTGTCGCTATCCACACTTTCCTGCATCCCTCTACAGTGCTAAACTTTCAGACGCGTTAGAATTTGTCCGTCCGTCATGGGTGATGTGTCACTTTGCACAGTGGCAGTATTCTCAGGAGGAGGTCGTCATACTACAACTGACTCAGGTACATCATGATAGTCAATTCATGGCAAGCGACTGAAAATGGCCTTAGGAATAGAGCATGTGGCTCTGGTAGACTGTATGTGCAGGTTATGTACATGTAGATACGATTTACTTGTTCCTAAATAGTCCTTGAGCAATGTCTTGACGACCATATGTGTGCGAAAACTCAGAAGCCTATGGGATGTAGCTCGCACTTCTTGCAACCGTAGATTTCGACAGGTCCATAAACCCTGTTGCCATGTGTGCCATTGTTCACTATCTTATAGGATGGGTGCAGTGAACAACCATTTCTTGGAAGGAGTGTACTGTGCACCATCGTCAGTTTGTTCCCATAGGGTAAGGTCGTCGTATGCCCCTGCATGTAGTTCGTTGTCGAATGGGATGCCAGTGACCCAATGAAACATGAGATAGGACAACTGTGATAACATTGAATTAGCTGCATATACCCCATTCCGGAGGACATACGGCGAGGTATAATAGGTTGACGAGGGTCCAACTTATTTGCTGCATCATTCCAGGAATCGTGTCAATGATAATCTTGCCCATCACGCTGTAATCTTTCCTGGAGGATATATCCTCGTAGTTTTGAATCCACTACAGGCAAATTGTATCAATGACACACTTTAACACCATCCAACAGCATCTCTACTACACAGTATTAGATGTATACTAAGCTAAGCAACTGATATATGGGGGTAGAACAGGTGTTCATGAGAAAAGTCAATGTTGATATATTGATCGCAACTCACGGTCACACGTACAGTTGCTTTGCTCGACTTCATGGCGATCATCTTGGTGAAGCCCAGAGGGCTTTGATTCTATCAAGGCCACTCAGCAGCTCAGCAAGCAAAGATGACTCCTCTGTTGGAGGATGATACTGCATGGTAGCTAGTTTTGCGATGGGCGGCTGATGACAGGACATTATTCGACAATTTTTTGACGGAGATCAAGAACAGGTTCAAGGAGAGGTTCAAGTTCTACGGATGAAAGGCTGTCTTTGTGGAAGTGTTCGAAGCCTCCCAATTCATGTCCTTCTCAGCGTCTAGCCTCCGAAAAATATGTATGTAGACCCAATTTACTTCAACAGGTCCGTAAACCCTGTGGCCATGCGTACCTTTTTCACTATCTTCCCAGATTCCAAGTTGTAATCCCATGTATCCTTGTATGCCGCATACCACTAGACAGACTAATATTTACAGTAGACCAAAACATGATAAGATAATAGAACAGTACCATATTTTTGCAAGCTGGCAGAAGCAATGTGACAAACATGCACGCTAGTTTAAGCTCGTCCACACTGTCGGCTCGATTATCACGCAACCACGTTGTCCTAGATCATTGGTCCATCTTCCTCTTGCCACAAACTATACGAAATATAACAGCTATAATTGCTGGCCACCTCAAATTATTTTGTTCGTACTCCCCTTCGAAGACAATGCTCACAATATGCTAACTCTTTCTCAGCACTGTGTCAAGCTATCATCTCTGTCTACACCATCGCCTAAATATGCTCGATCGCATTCAAGGTTTGACGAAATGAATACCTAATGCGGAGATTACTGGGCAGGCATTGGCGCCTTGTGCCTGCTCACTGCATGATCACTTCTGAGCGTATGGAAACTGATTTCTAAATATTTACTTTCATATTACATTTTGATCATTGGAAAAGCTATTATTTTGATGATCTCAGAATCTATTGTGTAACATTAAATTAAGTGCGCCTGCAAAGTGATTTCCAAATTTAAACTTTACCTATTGTTGCAATCTTTTTAGGAAGATAATGCTGTCAATAACCTTGTGACATTCACACCATATATAATTTTCAATTGTCTTTGGATAGATATCATAATGTTTTTCCCAATATAGACTGGCGATAAAATTATAAGCCTTCTCAGAATAAAATTTTATAAGAGTCACTGCAAGCATTTCACAAGTTTTCATCCCAAAATATATTGAAAAAATTGAAAGAAGAGATACTCTTTTATTTGGGGTGTGTTCACAGAAAAAATGCAAAAATAATATTTTGTTTTCTTTGTCTTTTCTGTGCCAAAACATGAATTGATGGTAGTGCTGATTAGCTTCTACACTAATGGGTGTTACCATCAATCAATGTTTTGTGGAAAGTCATGCAAAGAAAAGAAAAAATTATTTTTGCCTTTTCTCTTTGAAAACACCTGTCAAAAAAGAGTATCACTTTCTTCAATTTTTTCAGCATGTTTTCTGAAGAAAAATTGTGAAAGGCTTGCAGTGAGTGTGGTAATTTGAATCATAATAAAAAATATTGTTTTCACTTTCGAATACTCTTTAAAGCATCTGAAAATATTGAAACCGCCACTGTGTAAGGATCTGTTCGCAGCCCAAACTCAAAATTTAGTTCGGGATTTCGGCTACGACGAGATGTGCGACCAAACCACAAACTTGTGCTCTCATCAAATCACTCGACCCATTCTCAAATTTTCAACCCATCCCAACGTCAAACAAATCTTGAAATATTGTATTCACATTTTGAACACGGTTTAGGCCCAGTCTCAATATTGATCTATCCGCAGTGTGAGTAACAACACTTGCCGAGCACTCAACCAACTCAAAATCTGCAGGAAGCGCATGCTGTAAATTCAGCCATCTCTCAGATGCACCCCAGAACAGCCCAGTTGCTGACTGCCTGTCAGAGCTCTTCAAATGGCATGTCGCATGATATCTTGCACCGACTGTATCAACGCTAAGGTTAGTGTTTCCAGGGCCCCGTTCTGTTGGACTGGGATGGTTGTGAAATCTAGACTTCACTAGGTGGGACCAAATGTCCGGTCAGCCCGACCTCAGAAACGTGATGGGGAAATCTTCTTCCAAACGGTCCACTGGCTTTCGATTACCACATAAGTCTGAGCTTCATGGACGCGCTGCAGCTGGCTGCTGAGGAGATTATCAGTTACTCACCAAGACGCCTTCGTTATTACATCTGTTGATGGCTGTGCCATGACTACTCAGTGAAACCATGCTGAATCATGACATGTGGTAGTTCGAATCTCTGATCTGGCCAGGCTTCGACCGCTGTAGGGAAAGTATCCTCCCTACCAGGATATTTCATTTATTTCATTGTTTTTACTTACTGATTTGTTTTCTTTTATCTTTTCTTGCTTTTACTTGGTGTTTGCACGCGTTGTGGCTTATGTAAGCCCGCGCGAGTACTTCGAGCATACTGTACATACTTAGAAGAATAACAGACGAGTTACCCCAGACGAGAAGCCGGAAATAAGACGAAATAAGACTCGGAATATTACTTCCTCATCCCCAGACAGTCCCTAGACGTTATCTCAGCTTTTATTTGGGTTTCTGGGCGCATTTTTGGTCTTTTCCCTGTACTCTTTGACCCTCCACCAGGCAACACTAGCCTCCTGGGACGAATTCACCACTCTTCCCCCACTAGGAGACTTTGGCCTATATCCCAAGGTCCTTTCAAACTCATCTCTACATCTGGAGCCCACTGCGAGGGGGCTGTTTTGCTTGGTGACCCCATTCCTCCCCCTACCTCTGCGCTTGCACACGCGTTTTCTCGAGAACCGACGCGCCGGACCTCTCGCTTTTCTGGACTCTGATTCTACTCGACGAGACCTTTCGAACGAGGTCTTTTTCGTCGCGTCCGCTGCAGTACTTCCGGAGATATTCTTATTTTTGCGGAGAAAGGCTCTGTAGGACGAAAATTGGAATAACTTGGGACTGGGTGCGCCGTTTTCTCCGGTTTCTCGTTCGCCCACTTCTCCTCGCACGCCTCTACCATCTTCTGAAGTTTCGGAGAATTCCATCGAGCAGTTCTTCCCCAGGGCACTGCCATCCTCCTCCCCTGCCACAGCTTAGCTCCCTGGCACCTCCTGGTCGCGTTTTGAGCCATTTTGAGTCATAGGAAACCCTTCCCCACTATCTTAGAGTCAGTTGACCACCCCTTCGAGACGCCGTCAGCCCCTTCGAGACCACAGACGCTTCGAGACTCCCAGACGAACCCCGAGCCCTTCGAGACACACTTGTGACACAGACGCTTCGTTAGACGCACCCACTTCATTCATAGACGTAACCAGACGTTATATCATCATTTTTCTTGCGCATATTGCAGTCGAGCGAGGCTGCAAGTTTGAGAATTAAGTGTTCGAGTCGCAACGGCGACTAGCTTCAGTTTTGGTGGTCGAAACCACCTTGAGACGTATCATACAAGGTTTCTGCATCCTCCTCCCCCCTTCGTGGTTCGTTGCCACACCCCAAACCCCCCATAGACATTTGAGGTCGCATCAAGGCGACCCCATCTCTTCGTTTTACCCTTCGAGACTGACTGTTGGCAGTCGAGGCTCGCGTTTAACCCCGGTACTGCTGTCAATTATCAATTACGACATGATATATATTCTTTTGAGCTTCGTATATACTACTCATGATGGAAGAAGCATCCAGACTGTCTCGAGCCCCACTCGAGTCCCCCCCAGAGTTCTTGGGGCAGGCCGAGGACTTGCCGCGTTACCTCGAGGATGTAGCGGAGTATGGTAAGGCCCAGGGCGCAATAGATACCTTGTCGCTCATCCAGTTTGCGATCAATGGAGCACCACCCCACACCGGAAGGCTCTGGAGCTATCTTGTGGCCAGCGCGCCAATCTTCGAGCGATGGGAGAACTTCCAGGCGCTCGTGACTCTCCAGTACCCTGAGATCGAGCCAGTCAAGGATGTCCTCGAGTACTTCGAGGAGTTCTATACCTTCCTCGAGGGGACTCGTCGCAGCGAACTGAGCTCAGTTGCAGCCCTAGGGGACTACCTTCGTCGTTTCCAGGTCTTGGTCTTGGCCCTGGTGAGTTGGAACATCTTGGAGTTGAGCCATCGAGGCCAGCTATTCCTTCGAGGGCTCCCACCACAAGTCGAGCTTGAGGTTTCGAGGAGGCTTGCATCCAGGTACCCCCTGTTCGAGTTGGGCCGCCTGTGGCCTGTCGAGGTCATTGTTTGCATTATGAAGGAGGTTATCGAGGAGGGGGTAGGCCGCTCACCCCCTCATCTAGTTTCGAAGGATGCCTCGTCAGCTCGCGAGTTCCCCGAGGAACCCTCTCAGCGCGCGCACTCGCCCTCGATCAGTTCTGTATCAGACACCCCTGTGGAGTACTCTCGGTCTCGTTCTAGAAGATGCTCCCAGGGAGAGGCACACTCGAGCTCGAAGCTTCCCCCTCGTTTCCCCCTCGAGGCATGCCCTCGACCTTTGAAAACTCCCCCTCCTTCCCCCGAGCATGCTTTGAGCAGCTCGTCCCCTTGCCGAGTCACTAATGCAGGCTCGTGGCACACTGTGGTTCAGCCACGGCAGTGTGTCCCGGATAAGCAGGCTGGTGAGTCGGCTTTGAACTCGCTTCGAGGCTCGAGAGAGGACCAATGGTCGCATCCACGTCGAGTTGACCATTTGGAGAGTACAAAGGTTTTCCCCCCTCGTTCCCAGTTGATGTCTACCAGGCCTCGAGACCTCAGTTTTGCCTCGACTCGCTCTCGTCAACCTTGTGAGTCCTCGAACACCCCCTCGAAGAGCTCGTCCCATCTCGTGCCTCCCTCGAGGCACTCTCCACGTCCTGTCCCCTGTTGTGGGTCATGTCCAGGGAGGTCTTGCTTGCTTCGAGGGACCCCAGCCTCGCTGTCGAACCCTGTCCCTGCGAGTTTCGAGTCCCTTTCGAGAGTGTCGGGTTGCTTGCTTCCCCTTCGAGAGGCTATGGCTTCGAGCAGGTATCCCTCTGCCTATCGAGAGGTCCCGAGGCGCCAAGTTTGGCCTTGAAGATTTAGTTTTTGTTTCTTCTGTGGTTGCGAGGGGCACGTTCAAGCACGGTGCCGAGTTTTTGCCTCGTATCTAGTGGCAGGAAAGTGTGGGGTGGTTCGAGGTCGCGTTGTGCTACCTACAGGTGAGGAGATCCCTCGTGAGGCGCTTGGGCGCACATTACAGGCTCGTTTGGACTTCTGGGCCCTCACTCGTGGCCCAGGAGGGTTGGCTTCTCAGTTACCTTTCCCCCCTTCGAGTACAGGATCAGTCCCACCTCTCGCCACCTCTCGAGTTCGACCCGAGATGTCTCCGAGGCATCCTTCGAGGTCACGAACTACCCAGTCTCCTTCGAGGCTCGAGTGGTCCCCTCCGAGCTACCCTCGAGCTCCCCCCGAGCTTCGTTCCCCCTTCGAATCACCCTCAAGTCGCTTTAACTGCATTCCCCCTTCAGCTGAGTAGTAGTTTTGTTTCTTTTATGTGGTTTGTTTCGTTTCGAGCTCGCATTTTCACATTTCTAGTTAGAGTTTTGTTTCGAGGATGATACCCTTGTCTCGGATTATGATACAGCTCGGTAGGTGATGACTGGGGACAGTCATTATTTAAAGCCACCCTCGGATGTAGGGAAAGTATCCTCCCTACCAGGATATTTCATTTATTTCATTGTTTTTACTTACTGATTTGTTTTCTTTTATCTTTTCTTGCTTTTTACTTGGTGTTTGCACGCATTGTGGCTTATGTAAGCCTGTGTGAGTACTTCGAGCATACTGTACATACTTAGAAGAATAACAGACGAGTTACCCCAGACGAGAAGCCGGAAATAAGACGAAATAAGACTCGGAATATTACTTCCTCATCCCCAGACAGTCCCTAGACGTTATCTCAGCTTTTATTTGGGTTTCTGGGCGCGTTTTTGGTCTTTTCCCTGTACTCTTTGACCCTCCACCAGGCAACACTAGCCTCCTGGGACGAATTCACCACTCTTCCCCCACTAGGAGACTTTGGCCTATATCCCAAGGTCCTTTCAAACTCATCTCTACACCGCTCGGGTTATCTTCCTTATCTCAAAAAGGCAACTCGGACAAACCGCTTCTGAAAGACAAGCAAGTTTACGTCGTAGTAGGTGACGTGACGAGAAAAGCCCCTGGCCGTGTTCCCCCGTGTCGGTCACAGTGAGAGCGTCACGTACATTCCAAAGAGCTTCCTCATGGCACTGTGGTGCTGTCACAACAAGGCTTCAAACTTAGTCCAACAGACATTGACGGAACTCCTGCCCATACAAAGCCATCCAGACAAATCGCAATTTGCCCTTTCTTCCATTCGAGGGTACCCTCACTGTGCATTAGGGCATGTTATCCTCCCTGAAAACTTGCTTTCTTCCTTCATCGCCCCCAGACCCAATGGTACACACTCTGCCAAAGCTAGGAGAAATGTGCTGTTGTAAGCACCTGTCATGTCTTCCCCCTCCCAATGAATTCATTATTCGCCGCCCAACCCGCCCCCCGAAGATCGTCTTTCAGTCTTTTCAGAACCCGTCACTGACACCCTTCGCATTCAGACTGGTCCTTGTTGTCATCAGACCTCTCTTTTGTCTATCTTGATCCCATCCTTGCTAATCATCTTGATGAACAGGCATCACTACTCCTTGGAAAGTCCCTTTTATACTTCATGCATCCCGACGAGTGAGAAACCACTCGCAATGACCTGGCAAATGCCCTCGAGCAAAAAGCTATGCATGGAAGTGTGACATGTAGGTCCATCCGCCACATTACCAAGCATGTCAGCAGTTTTATATACCCCCCCTCCTTTTAGGGTAAGATATTGCTGACTACCCATGGTTCGCCGCCTCCTTGCATATGGTGGTCTGAACCAGCCATGGAATGACTCTGAAAAAGCATCATCTATTGAACTGTACATGCCCGTTGACATCGTGATCAGCTGGGCCACAGGAAGACTGCTCCTGTGTTTCATCCATGCGGTCCCTGAACTCAACCTCGTGGGTATTAATGAACACCACAAGTCACTTTGGACCACTTGGTGCGGAACACCGATTATGAATGCGAGTCATTTGCAACTTCTTTACCAGCAGCTGCAGTGTTGCAGTCCGCAGTCTGGAGTGCTTAGCAGGGTGTTCCAGATCTTGACCAATTCCAGCAATCAAGATTACCAGCTGCTGTTCACCTGGCCACCGGACACCAGCCACGAATACTCCAACAAACCATCTGCCAAAGCTTTCTCCAAGAGGGTAGAAGGTGTCTTGCCATCTTCCCATGATGCTAATGTCAAGACGAGCTGCACAAGGAGGTGGCGGATTGGTGGCACAATGCCCGCAATCGATGGCAAAGTGGAGAGTATTTTCATACCTCATGGTTGGTGGTCGCTTGATGTCACGCTTCATGCCATGTGTTTCTCACTGTCAATGTAGGATCTATTATGTTTGCCTGTCATTTAATCTGACCCTCTGTCACACCCGGAGTATTCAACAAGAACCAACGAAGGCCATGGATCCCATCTGCCCCAACATACTTATTCTGCCAACTCTTATACTTCTCCGCCCATGTCAGCGCCAGCCTCTACCTTTGGTCATCTTAGTGGTCCTCTTCCACCACAGTATCCATCCCAGTTCTTGACAGGACACCCTGAGTGCTCTTCGCTATCGAACTACAAAGGCGGCCCAGCAATAGTTCAACACAAATGACCTCAATCTCTCAGTCATGCCCCCTCTGCGAAGTGACATACGGAGTTCTGTCTCCATGCAGGCCAGGTGATTCCCCGACTTTTGGTGATTTGTGCTCACCACAAGACGGGTATTCAACCCCAGCAAATGCAAATGCAGAGTACATAGACAGGCATGGAAGTGACGTTCCTGGGCTGTCCAGCTCGTTTCCAGACATTGTACCACCTGCAAGACATCGTAGTAGTCCTAGAGCTTCACATGGGTCCTTCTGTCAGACAAGAAACCGCCCTGTTGGTATATTGAAGTGTGCCAACTGTAGGATGACACAGAGTCCAGAATGGCATAAGGGACCTAGTGGGCAGACAGAACTTTGCAATGCATACGTCGCTTATTGCTATTTTCCAAACAATTTCCCCTCCTCACATGTGTGGCACAGGTGGTCTCCGCTACGCCCGTTCCAATGTGAAGAAGGAGGGACTTGTGGTAATGGGACAATGCCAGAAAAAGGAGAAACCAGTACCTATGGGGTTTAAAGAGGACTCTGATTCCAAGTATGAGAGGTTCTGTTTACGGTAAATAATTAGGGATCCGGTGTAGCATGTGGCGCTAACACTCATGCATGATGCACTACTTTGGATTCCCAGCCATGGAAACAGATCATTTGTTTTTTGACCAAAATTTATTTGTTATGCATATGTGGCAAGATATCACGAGTTTCGGCCAGCTAGCGCGTGTTTTGTTTTCATCCTGCAGTAGTATCTTACTATCTATCTACTTCACTCAGCCACCCACAGTCTCTCAGCCAAGGCATAGTTTAGACTGTGTTTATGTAATTGCAGGGGTATGGTGCCTCGTGTTCAAGAGTGATATGACTATGAAAACAAGGTGACACATGGGAAATTTCAATATTTCGCCGTTTATAGAAGATAATTCAAAAGCCAATTGTAAAATATTATATGCTGCTAACACTGGGGACAAAAACCAATGTTTAGTAAATAAAACATTGCAAAAGCAGATACTATGTTTCAAAATACAAAGAGAACATGGTAAAATCATTCAATCTTCTTAAACATAGTATCTGTTTCTTTCATGTTCTTTCAATAATTGTGGCTCAAACATTAGATAATGCCTCCAGTGTAAAGTATTATCTGGTTTGTATAATTTTATATTTTGAGGTGTGTCTGAACATATTTGTAACATATAATATTTTACAATTGTATTCTGAATTATATTCTACACATGTCAAAATATTGAAATTTCCAGTGTACGTCCATATTGCCGACTTGGCATGTTTGTGCAACTGCCAATCTGGGCCATATTACTAAATAGTAAACCAACCGGTAACCCTAACAATAGCTACATCAGAAATTTTCAGATTTTGCCATGGGTAGAATATAATTCAGAATACAATTGTGAAATATTATATGTTGCAAACCCATTCAGACCCACACTGCAAGCATTTCACAATTTTTCTTGCCAAAATATGTTGAAAAAATGAATGGAAAGAAGAGATACTCTTTTATTTGGGCTGTGTTCACAGAAAAAATGCAAATATAACATTTTGTTTTCTTTGTCTTTTCTGTGCAAAAAAATGAATTGATGGTAGTGCTGATTAGCTTCTATGCTAATGGGTATTACCATGAATCAATGTTTTGTAAAAAGTCATGCAAAGAAAAGAAAATATTATTTTTGCCTTTTCTCTTGAAAAACAGCTGTCAAAAAAGAGTATCACTTTCTTCAATTTTTTCTGCATGTTTTCTGAAGAAAAATTGTGAAATGCTTGCAGTGCCACCTCAGAATAATGAATTACACAAAACGGATAATACTGTATCAGAATATAATGTTCTACAATTACTTTCTGAATTATCTTCTACCTCTGTCACAACATTGAAATTTCCCATGTGTGATGATTGTGATGAATGAAAGTCTATCAGTATCACAATGGCTTTATTTTCATCGGAGAACTCTCATGGAACGTTGACAATGACTGGCTCGCACAAGAATTTTCTTCATGCGGAGGAGTGGAGTCTGCAACCATTCAGATGGATCGCATAACCGGCCGTTCGCACAGGTTTGGCTATGTACACTTTAAATCAATGGATGCGGTCGAGAAAGTGTTGGCGATGGATGGGAAGGAAATTGATGGGCGTGCTATCCGTGCCAACAGGAGTAATTCCCCAGACAAGAAAGCTTCTGCCGACAAGCATTCGCAAACAGTTGGCGACAAGCAAAGTCCAGCGTCCAGCATCCTTTTCGTAGGTAATCTCGGCTTCGGCATAACTGAGGATGGCCTATGGGAGACGTTCGGTGAGTACGGGGATGTCAAGAACGTTCGGAGACCGATGGATCGCGAGACAGGTAAAGTGAAAGGATTTGCTTATGTCGAATTCAGCGATGTGGAGGCAGCCAAGAAGGCCTATGATGCACTCAACAGCTTTGAGTTCGATGGCCAGGCCGTATGGTTAGATATCTCTCAGCCAAGAGATGCAGCAGGTGGACGTGGCGGTGCACCAGTGAGCAATGATTTGTCCGCTAAGGTTTATGCAAGTTGTCTGAATGCTGCTGTGTAGGGCAACCGTGGCCATGGACGTGGATGAGGATCCGACCGCGGTGGTCATGGTGGACATGGGTCTGATCAGGGATGGGGTGGACGCGGTGGAAGGGGTGGATGCGGTGGAAGGGGTGGTGGCAGGTTTGACCGTGGCAGAAGGGGTGGTGGCGGGTTTGACCGTGGAGGAAGGGGCGGTGGTGGTGGTAGAGGACAAGGACGAGGAGGCGCGTGGACCGGTAACATTGCAGTCTTTGAGGGGCAGAAAATTACGTTCTGATCGGTTCCGTTCTTCCCTGCTCGTCCCCTAGTCTAAATGCATTAGGAGGGATCTAGCTTTCATGTGCATATGTAGACACATCTCCACTTGTTTTCGAGTTCATGGTGTTTTTCTTTTGCATATCTCACATGTGAGTAACATAGGTGTGCCATGCGTAACAGAATTTAGGCTGGCTCACGGGTTGCAGGAGGTCTTGGGACCAGAAGCTATCCACCACATCAGTGTAACCCAGAAAAGATCAACTTGATACAAGTACATTGCAAACAAGTAGATGAGATGTCACCTGTGCCCCTTGTTCGAGGCTCTCTTGACAAGGCCTTCATAGACCTATAAACAGACCGAGTGGGTGAACAATGTTACTGTGCTTGATGCTGCCACGTTTGATGTTATGGTGTGAATGGATAGGCTCCTTTAGCATTGACAGTGGATGCAAGCGGCGTAGACTAACAAAGACAGACTTACAACAACGACAAGAGGTCGGGGGATGGTAATGATAATGACACCGACGATGATGAGATAGATGAAGACTCGATTTCAGTGATATACGGACAGTAAGACTGCCTCATTGATTGCCAGAGTCGGGATCATGTGCGGGTTTGAGTAGTAGTTGCACATGGTCCATGATGCGCCCGAAAATTCCCCTCTGCTCAGCCTGAAGGTCGTCCACTGCACCATGTAAGCCCTGCACCTCTCTCTCCACTGTGTCCATCCTCTGAACTAATGCCACCAGATCGCGTTTATCTGCCTTTATCAAAGTCGTGCTTTGTAGTAGAGCGAATACAGCATTCAATGTGTTGGCCAATCCATCAATGCCATCCTTCATGTCATCCTTCATGTCATCCTGTTTGGTTTGCATGACGTCCAGTTTGGTTTCAATGCGGGCAAGTTGGTCATCGTGGCGCTGAACAACATGCCAAACCTGCTCAAGGGGGACGCCTTCTATGAGTAGCAACTGCTCACTTTAACTTCTTACCCGATGAAAAAAAACACATACCTGACTCAGCAACTGGGCCAAATGTATTAGAAGAGCTGGTGTTTGACAGTCTCCATCCTTGCGCTGCACCTGTTACCATGGATTAATCAGCTGTTTGCTTTTGCTGCAATTTCCAGATGCCGGCTCACCATTGTCAGAACTATTCATTCTCTTTGATCGTTGAAAATCGATACAAGGGGGAAAATATGCTTCGTTGAAAGTGTACGAGAAGGAATTGAACTTGAATGAGCAGGCCAGTGCCACAGGTATGGTCAATGACAGATATCATCAGCGAACCGCCCAAAGCTAGCAGAGCCTGGAAGAATCTGGTGCTCCCAGCATAGCCATCATCACAATTGTCAAACTCCGCTATTCCCCCATAAGGAATATAATTCAGGGGGCTGTGCCACCGATGCGCCGTGACTTGGCACTGCAGGCAAAGGCCCGATGACCTTCCCACTAAGCTGAGCTTCAAATTCACAGTTGACGAAAAATTTGAAGAGCGCTCAACAGGTGTAATGAAGCATGCAGGAACTTGTCGATAGTCTGGAACTTATCAACCGCCTATTTACCGAAAATGTGACAAGTTCAAACAGGCATAAGTGGGCCCAAACGGAATATATGAATTTGAAGGCTGAACCGTGAAATCAGTGGTCTAACCCAGGGTGTTTGTTTGAATTTGTGGGGCTGTCTCATAGGACCCCGCGTCAGACATAGAACTTGTCATTGTAGTCACAAAAAATGACCTCCTCGAAATCCTTTGTACTTTGAATTTAGCCACTCATCATGAGTGGCCTTATACTTGCACCACACTTGAACTAACTGTGATTATAGATGGGTTCTGTTCCGAGAATCCATTGTGAAGTACATCATGAGATCTTTGTTGCATACTTTCAGTTTCATATGTGATGTCTGGACAACACCTCGAGCCATGTATCTTGTGCAGATAATGACAAACCATCCTTCGCTGTACTAAGGCTGATGATAGACAGAGAACTTGAAATTTGGGTAATGTTTCAAGGCCTCTGTGGACATACTCATTGTTTCTCGTTGTGCACGCATTGTGACCTTCCATTGTGCATGCTGCTTTTGCAGCGCGCTGCTAAGAGCTGATCTGGTGCTGCTGCAGCTCCATCACTGGTCGCTGCCCATGCACAGAAGTATATACATTATGGCTGCCCACAGAAGGGTGCTCTCAGTGTTCGTACAGATCTGTACATACACAATTATTGATACTCGCTTCGTTCAATTGACCATCTTCTGCTGACCACGAAACCTCCCCTTGTAAGTTGACCTTGTCTTCTTTGTAACCCAGGTAGGCTCTATACCATCCATGACAAAGAGGCGATAGTCCTGTAGTAGTGGGTGGTGATGGCCATCCAATATATCTCCCACCCATTGATCCCCCTCTCTCAACCATATCTGAACATTTTTATCGCTGTAGTGATGGATATAAAGGTCTCCATCCATTGCATGAAGACGAGATGGGGGTTGCTGCAAACGGAGGTGATGGGTCGTTATGAATTGTCCCATTGTGATGTCGAGGTTACGAATTTTATGTTCCTGACGATTAGGTCTCATAATGGCTGCATAGCTACTCATGATTAAAGCTGCTATGCTTCATGTATTTCAGGCTCTGCAACTCCCCCTCAACCTTCCAAAATATGATGAAGGACATCTTTGGCAATATGGAAGATGTGGTGGTTGTCTATATCAACAACATCATGGTCTTTACCAAGACTGACAATGAAGCCAAACATGATCACATCATTCTGGAGGTGCTGAAAAGGTTAAAGGAAAATGACCTCTTCATGAAACCTGAAAAGTGTTTCTTCAAGAAGAAGGTGGTGGAGTTCCTGGGCATGGTTGTGGGGGCTGATGGCATTCGAATGGACGAGTCCAAGGTAAAGGCCATAGTAGACTGGCCTGTTCCTTCAAAGGTCAAGTCAGTCCAGGTGTTCAAAGGCTTTGCTCAGATTGCACAGCCTCTAAACAACTTGACCAGGAAAGATCAACCCTGGACCTGGACAGAGAAAGAGCAGCAATCCTTTGAGGTCCTAAAGAAGGCTTTTACTAAAGCCCCAATCCTTGCATTCCCAGATCAAGATTGAAGGTTCTGCCTTGAAATGGATGCTTCTGACTTTGCTACAGGAGCAGTCCTCTCAGTCGAGTTGAGGGATGGTTTGTGGCACCCTGTTGCCTTCTACTCACATTCCATGTCCCCTGCAGAATGTAACCACCAGGTCAATAAGGAAATGCTGGCTATCTGGCTATCATCAGAGCCTTGGAAACCTGGCACCACTACTTGGAGACTACCCCATACAAGTTTGAGGTCTGGACAGACCATGCCAATCTCAGGTACTTTATGACAGCTCAGAACCTGGATCAAAGACAGGCATGCTGGGCTCAGTATCTATCCAGATTTAACTACAAGCTGGTGTACAAACCTGGTGCATCCATGGCTAAAGCTGATGCCCTTTCCCAGCAAGAAGACCATGAGGTTGAAGGTGACAACAAGAGGGTAGTGCTCTTAGATCCTGCCAGGGTTGTGGTTTCCACTCTTTTGGTGGGGACAGATGAAAATCTGTGCATCATCTTACAGGGCATGTCCTCTGCTATCTTGGCACCAGAAGGTTATGAAACCAGGGATGGTTTGTACATTTGGGATAACAGGGTTTATGTCCATACCTCTGCCAAGATCCCCATCATCCAGTACTGTCATGATACTCCAGTCACTGGACACCCTGATTGGTCCAAAACTTTGGAGCTTGTCTCTCACAACTATATTTGGCCAGGAATGACACAGGTCATAAAGGAATATGTTGCCTCCTGCCACCACTGCCAAATGGCCAAGGGCTCTCAATGACCCCTGGCAGGCAAGCTTCTCCCTAATCCTGTCCCAGAGGCGCTGTGGAGGGATGTCTCTGTTGACTTCATAGAGGCACCTGCTGCACAGGGGTTTGATAATGTCATGGTGGTGGTAGACAGGTTTTCCAAGGAAGTGGTCTTCATACCAACAGAAAAAACAGTGTTGGCATTGAACACTGCTGAGCTTTTCCATGACCATGTCTGGTCCCAACACAGTCTTCCTTCCACTGTTATTTCAGATTGGGGTCCCCAGTTCACCAGCATGCTCATGACAGATCTCTCTAAAATGCTGGGAATCAAACCAAAACTGTCAATGGCATTCCATCCTCAAACTGACAGGAAAACCGAGTGCCTTAACCAGGAGGTCCAACAGTATCTATGACTGTTTGTCAATGACCAACAGCACACTTGGCCTTCCTGGCTTAAAATTGCCCAGTTTTCATACAACTCGAAACACCAGGATTCACTCAGTCACTCCCCCTTCTTGATAACTTGCACCTACTCTCCTCGCCTTGGGATTGAGCCCCTCCCTTTGAAAGCTGAGGCAGCCACCTCTTGTGCCTCCAACATCCAGTTGGTAACTGAGCCTACCAAATGTGCTCTACAGCAGACCACTGATTGGAGGGTTGTGCAAGCTGAAGGGTCTTGTTCTGAGGTGCCAGCATACAAGGAAGGAGATGAGGTGTGGTTGGACACTACCCACATCTGAATTGATGGTCGACCTTCCTGGAAACTTACTGAATGGTGGATTGGCCCCTACAGGGTCCTCACAGCCAAGCCAAATGCTGTTGAACTGCATCTCCCTCATACTCTTTGCATCCATCTGGTGGTAAATGTGTCTTGGGTAAAGCCATATAGGGGTCCCTTGGAAGGTTAACAGGTTACTCATCCTGGCCCAGTGGTGGGAGTCAAGGATCATGATGCAGAGTTCAAAGTCGATGCCATCATTGACGGTTGCCTTAAGAGGGGACATCTTGAGTTCCTGGTACATTGGAAGGGCTATAAAGAGGAGGACTGCACCTGGGAACCAGAGTCCAACCTTCATAACTCTAAAGATCAAACCTTTTACCATTCCCACCCCTCTACTCCTTGCAGACTTCAGGGCATCACCTCCTCTGCCTTTGACTCTCTCTTCTGTCCTTATGAAAACTTCACCTCTTGCTGCTCTGTCTTCAGTCACCTGGAAGTTGACCCCTAAGGGGGGGATGGTGTTATGATACATACTTTTCTTTTCTTTTCTTCATCTTATCTAATCTTCTCTGTCTTATCTTATCAAAGTCTGGGCTGGTCTAGCCTGACCTGGACTCTTGCCTCATGTTTTCCTTGCTGTTACTTTCTGGACAGCTCTGCTCCACAGATGACATCATCCCTGATGTCATACCCTGGGCCCTGCCTTGTGGAAGCCTCATGTCTGCCTTGCTGCTACCTTGTGTACTGTAGTATATAAGGACTGCTCAAAAGCCCAGCTAGCCTTAAGCTAGTTCACTTGGGTTTCAACCTTAAGAGTGCCTCAGCCTCTAAACCTCTCTATTCTCTTTGCTTCTCCTCTTGTTAGTGTCAGGTATTGTGAGCCTGTGACCTCCAGTCTAAGGCCATAACATGGAGACTACACAACACTAATTGTATTTTGTTTATATCTCTACCATTTTTGCACAGATAGATGAAGTAAGCATACCTCCATGGTCCTCTTGTCAGGTAATACAACTTTCATTATGACATCTTTGAAATTTATTTTTTGAGACATCAATTTATTTTTGTATTTTGCAATTTTCTCACCCATTTTTGGGCATATCAATTAGATAAGCATATTCCCATGATCCTGTGATCCATCCCTGCAACTTTCATTATGACATCATGATATATAGTTATAATAGTGCTATAGTTCACTATATATCAAATACTGATGCACTATTTCAGTGTATAACAAATATTGCACTGTCAGGTTTTCCTGATGGAGAGAGCATGTTTTAAACTACATTTCATTCCATTAATGGCAGTTTTTGAAAAGTATGTGGAAAACCCATTTTGAGTTGTCAGCCTTCAGAAACAGCCACACAAGGACCCCATAAGTACCTCAGCCTGTAGTGTGTGAGATATACCATACCACTAGTCAACTTCTCCCCCATCTTCCATGCCATGTCAAGAGACCTCAAAGCTCACATCCCCATCCTTTATCATGCTGGATATAACATCAAGCACATCTGTGACATTCTAGGTGTCAAGAAGTCCCTCATTTATAAAACTCTTGCTCTTCATGCAAAATTTGGTGTCACATTCAATCCCCTCACATATTCTCATGTCCCTGGCTGTTGCTGTATCCTCAATTTAGCAGACTACCACGTCATTCATTCTATTATTCAACACTGCAGTACCATTTACCTCAACAAAATTCAGCATGAGCTGTGGATGCAATGTTGCAAGTATGCTACCCTCCCCACACTTGTTTGAGTGGTCCGGCTTTTTCACTTCATGCACAAGACTATTTCAGCTTCAGCTGTGGAGTGGAACAAAGAGCTCTGTGCTCTCTATATGAACTGGATTGCCACAGAAGTTCCAGATCCCAACATGCTACTCTTCATCAATGAAGCAGCAAAGGATAAGTGTATGTCTCTGCACAGGTACAGGCAATTGCTGAGAGGACAACAGTGCCAAACAAAGAGATCCTTTGTCCAAGGAGTCTGCTACTCCATCCTCCCTGCCATCACACTCAATGGCATTATTGCCTATGACATTATTGAGGGTCTGGTGGATGGTGAGCAGTTCATATGTTTTTTGAGGGAACATGTGGTATGTTACAGATCATTCTTCATACTGGTGATACTTATCTATGTTCAAGCTGCCATTCACCAACCCATACCCTGGTGCACATAGTGTAATCATCATGGACAATTGTTGCATTCATCAGGGAGAGGCCATTTATACTCTAGTTGAAGCCATGCACCATAAGCTTTCCCTCCCTGGACACCCACCCCAACTAACCTGTTTCAGTGTGTAAGCTTATTTTCCTGCCACCATATTTGCCTGATTACAACCCTATCAAACAAGTGTTTTCATCTGTCAAAGCTTATTTGTGCTGCCATTCAGGCAATCATCTACTCATGGGACTTGTTTGCACACATCAAAGTATCACACCAGAGAAAGCAGAGGGATATTTTAGAGCACCTGGGTACATAGTGTAGGTATCCACCCTGTGTTGTCTGTATTGGTGGTGTGTACAATACATTGTTTGTGTCTCCACATATCAGCCTTCACATTCAAACTTCAATTTGTCCCAATGCATGAAATACATTGTGGGTGTAGATAGTGGACTGGATGTAAAACATGACATGATGTGAATGCAACTATGTAGTATAGAAGAGGTCTAAGCTATTTTCCAGGTCCTTGCCACTCTCGTTGATGACATAACCCTTTGGGACAGGCAACCACTGATCCTGTACATCACACTTGTAAAAAAGATTGTAGTCTGCTGAGACAGAAAAAGGGTTGTCCAGTTTGTTGTGAGGTGGCATTGGACCCACCACTGTCACACACCAAAGGTGTTTGGTGGTGTGAACATGGTCCTAGATGATGAAGTGGTTAATGAAGAGTGCTGCAGGAGTATTGCCCTAATGCAACAGAAGGCTGCTGGCTGCCAGCAGTCATCCCTTGCACAAGAGAAGATCCTCTGGAATGAAGGTGACAATAATAGTGGGAAGGTTGCAGAAGGATTGAGTTGAGAAGAGCATCCCCTTGCCATCAAAGTGAAAAATGTTTAAGCACCAGTTGAAAATTTTAAGTGTGCATTTATGGCATTCCAGTTTTTCGAATATCTCCACCAATTCACACGGTGTCAACACCGTTCCCACACTCAAATATACCTCATTCCCACGTCATCCTACCTGCCAAGTTTGGAAATGATCCTTGCACTCCACAATTTTCCACAGCATTTCTGCCAATGAATGCCCATTTCACCTGTTACATCAAAAATGGCTGCCTCAATGATGATCTCATCACTCAGATCTTTTGCCAAGGAGAATGGCTATGTGTATCTTGCAGGAATTCCTACTAGCTTCCATTCAGAAGCTTCCTGGCATGTCCCATCCTCATCCACTCCCCCCCACTCAGTCCACCTAGGGCAGCAAGTTCTCCTTGTCAGCATGACATCTAGGAGGACATTCTTTGGTCATCTCAAGTCTGTGATGAGGCTTGAAAGGTCTTATGTGGTTGTTTCTGTTGCCCCAGTTAAAGAAGCCTATGGATTCTTCCTCCCCTTCTCTGGCACCATCTTCCTGCCAATCTCATCTCTCATTCTTTCAAAATTGCAACAGCTGCAGTACTCCCTACTGTATTCTACACTCCCAGATCACATACAAGACAGGATTGCAGCAAATGTCCCTGCCCTAGTTGGAGAAGATGCCCCTCTGTCCTCCCCACCTCCTTCAGAAGCCTAGCTAATGGGAGGGAAACACTTGGTTGAAGAGAGTGAAAGGGGGGGAGTGTGAAATCCTGTGGCCCTGACACCAAATAGACCCACAACTGTTGGTGGCAGTGGCAGAAATCATAATTATTCCATGTTTGGATGTGCAGAGCCTCTGTCCCTTCTAGATCATCACAGCCTTGTTCTCTTCTTTGCATTGAATGGTGACTCCCCTTGACATGCAGTGCAACCCCTGGCATGTGACCAGTTCACTCCTTTCACTATTTTTAGTTTCTGACTCACCATGACTCATTCTTTGACTCATACTGTCCCACTATGTCCACTTTTGGTTCTCTGCTTACTGATCCCTTTGTCATGCTTATAAAGGACATTAGCAATTGCTTACAGTCATCACTGGTCACTTACGAATCCCTTACCAATAGCTTACCGAGCATTGTCCCTCATTTACCTCTAGCTGTGCCAACAGTGAGTATATAGGTTCCCCCTGTACCTAGACACAAAACAGAGACCCAGAGACCCTTAACTTGAGATTATCTTCGTCTCTCACCATCATCTGAAGCCTTCCCATCCATCCTATTCAATTTCTGAAGCTTTCCAGTGGTTGAGGCTTACCTGAAGAGTCTATCCACTGTGTTATTCATCATTATCTGTATCAGTTCTTCATTGTTGCATCTGCACCTTCTGTAGGCTCACTGGAGCCCATCCTCTTCATCTCCCATCACTTTTCTGGTCCTGGTGTTGGTATCTCAACAGGCCTACCTCAAAACCCTCCCCTGCACTCACCTTCTGAGAGCAGAACTCCACTTCCACCACTCCCTTCAATCTAGATTCTGCTGAGGCAAACCACTACTCTTTCTTTTGTCTGCATGTGTTGGATTTTTGGCTGGTTCTGCCACTGATCCACACCCTGACCCACATGAGTGGTGGAAATGGAGTCATTTCCACCCACTACCTCCCATAGTCCTTGAATCCCTTGTACTATGGACTTGGAACTTCCACATCTGATAGAGATGGAATGTCATATAGGCAACTCAAGGGTGCAATGACTTGGTTCACAGATGAGAGACTAGAAGCAGTGATAGTGGAGGGACCAGCTGGTCCCACAGATGCAGACTGAGTTGTTTTCAACATATTTGAAATAGAACTTTTTTCTTCAAGTTGGCAGGTTATGGTTTATTGCTATATAGAAGTTAGAGCTTGATGGGGCTCATAACCTGTAGAAAGGATATCCAAAGAGGAAGACTTCTATATTCCATAGAAGAATGTAGTAAGAACACTTAATACAAGAGAGGAAAAACTATCAACCATAAACAAAGTATTATGTAAGATATTACCAGTGCAAACACATGAGACAGGGGGACCATGTCACAACATATTACACTTTTGGTAGTCAAGGAGCCAGACCCTACTAGACATTTCCTAATCAACTACCCTACACTTTGGCAGTCAACAAAGTGGAATGCCACACATTTGCTAATCAAGCACACTTCACTTTTGGTAGTCCAGAATGCAGACACTACTGTCATTTGCTAATCAAGTACCTGTACAACACAATTTTGGTAACAAGGACAAACAGTCACTACTACACACTCTCTGATCAAATATATTATACTTCTGGTAATTATGTGGAGAGTGTCAGTAGGTGTTTGGAGTGGTGGTGGAGTACTAGGGGCAAGCATGGCATGATCATCTGAGATGGGTCAGACTACATGGTGGGTGAGGGTTGGGACCCTCTGAGGCTGACATGGGACATCCCATTGGCCTTCAGAGATGCAGATGGGATGTCCCATCATAGCCTCTGAGGCTGTCATGGGACATCCCACTAGCCTTCAGAGACATAGATGGGGTGTCCCATAATAGCCTCTGAGGCTGCCATGGGACATCCCAAGTGCTGGTGGGATGTCCACCATAGCCTCTGAGGCTGTAATGGGACATCCCACTTGCCTTTGGAGATGCAGATGGGATGTCCCACCATAGCCTCTGAGGCTGTCATGGGACATCCCACTTGCCCTCAGAGATTTAGATGGGATGTCCCATAGTAGTTTCTGAGGCTGCTATGGGACATCCCATTTGCTTTCACTGGTGCATATGGGATGTCTCACAACAGCCTCAAAGTGAAGGTATCCAGTGCAACTGAATGTTGAGTCTGGAGGAATTGAATCATCATGCAATGTCATCTGTCCAGTACTGCACCAGAATGAAGGTTGATCATAATGCAGAATGTAAGATGAAATGGCAATCATATGTAATATGGGCATTTCCTGTGAGAGAGCAATTAATCATTCTGATGTGGCAAGTGGACTGTACAATTGGTGGCCCACATGCTACTACAGTACCATAAATCATCTTGTTGTGTTCAAATCTATATCCTGCCTTTTGCTTGCTTTGCATATTACTAATTTTCACATGAGAAATTGAACATATGTCACTTCCAGGTGATGATTGTGGAGGGTGTACCAAGGTATGGGTTGCCAAATTTCATTACTAGCTTCACATGTATATTATGGACATGATGTTGCCTGATCATGATAGCAATGTTCTCCTCAGAAGCAAGAATTGTAATGCTAATATGGCCACACTTTTTGGGCCAAGGACCCCAGACACCTAAGGCAATGATGGGATATCCCAAATTATTGCAAATCCCAGAGCAGGGAACATGGGAAATCCCATCTACCCCAGGGCCTAGAGCCATGCTTTTCCCTGGGACATGGGTGGATGTCCCTGGGATGACCTTGGGATGAGAGGCATTTAGCTTGAATGATTTGGAGAAACTATTCAGCCTAAATGCTTACAGAAAAGGGTTACCTGAAGTGAGAGTGGACACATTGAGTCAGACATCCATAGCACACAGATGGGGTCAACACATCCTCCAGGCTGTGCAGGCTCCCTGGAGGAGTGGACTATTTTGTTTGGCTCCAAGGGACCCACTGCAGGTACCATGGGAGCTTCAGCAGTGGTAGTGCAGGCCTTTGCAGCATGTGAGGTCGACTTAGGGCAGGCCTTAGCTGAGTGACCAGCCTCACCACAGAAGAGACATAATGCATTTTTAAGGCAGTGGAGGCACTCAGCCACAGTCAACTTGCCATCCTTGCCAAGTAGGTGAGCAATGTCAGATTTTGGGGCTTCTGCCTTTTGGGAGTCTTTCAACTTTGACTTTCCCCTGGCATTGGCCAATGGAACAGAAGATGATGATGACGACTTGTTTTTATTGTCAGGGGTTCCAGACTGGGGCTTATTGGTAGGACTTGGCAGTGTGGGTAACTTCAGCCTTGCATTCCCAATAGGGGCATCAATGGTTTGGGTGAGTTCACACGTTTCATAGAGAGAGGTGGGTTTGCTGATGTGCACAATCTCATCCTTGATGTGATCAGGAAGGCCAGTATTGAATCAATGATGGAGGGCACCATCACCATAGTGCTTGACTTGAGCAGCCCAGCAATTGAACTCGATGACATATTTGGTGACATGGGAGGTGTCCTTCATAGTGAGATTTAGTGTTTTAAAATCCAGTCTGGTCTGGTCTTTCTGCCAATTTTGGTGCAACCAGACCAGGACCAGTTATTCAGATTTAGAAATAATGAGAAACCAGACTGGGACTGCTTTGGTCCACTTACAACCAGTTGTGCTAAGCAGTTGCAACCAGTTAAAACTAGTCTTTGCCAAGACCAGTCTAACCTACTCATAAGTAGTGTTTTTGCAGCCTGGCTTGGCCTGAAAGCCAGGGCTTGGGCCCAGCCTGGGGGGCTCAGGGCTTTCAAAATTGCAGGCCAGGCCCTTAATATAGGGCTCAGCCTGGCTTCAGGCTGGGGCCTACACTCATGTACATAGTTACACTCATAATCCATACAAAATATTCTAAGATATATCAAATGATTGTGGCCCAGGGTTGCCCTGCCATTGGGTCACATGATTATGTCCCTATGCAGCACAGCGCCATCCAGGACAGCCACCTCACACCAATACAAAGTAGGTCACATGACCAAATCCCTGCACACATACTCACACACTCAGATCACATGACTACATCCCCATGCACCAGATGGGCATCCAGGATGGCCACCTTGCACTGACGCACACTAGGTCATGTGACCATATCCCCACACACCATATGGCCATCCAGGACAGCCACCTCGCATCAACACACAGTAGGGTCACATGACCAAACTCCCACTCACTACTAATCACCAATACTTACTGTAGTTTTGTGCAGTATGTAGTCACATATATTAATTGTATGCAATAAATTTGCATGGCTAAGACCTAGTAGTAAGAAAATTTGACACAGCCACCAAAGCCCCAGCCTTGGGGCTTGGGGCCAGGCTGAGGAAAACACTACTCATAAGTGGATATCACATTAGATTATATTAGATAAATATCAATAAATTACAAAAAGTTGCAAATGTGCAAATTGACCTATCTGAGATTTTATATAATATTGGTTAGATAAATATCTAAAAATTACACAAAAGTTGCAAATGCACCAGCTGATGGATTCAACTGGTCCAAACACAAACCAGTTGCAACCAGTTAGGACTGGTCTTTAGTCATCCCATTGAGGGCTTGCAACCAGACCACATACCAAAGTGGGAGCCTCAGACCACAACTGCAGTCCAGTCTGTTTTTGGCCCAGTCCAGGTCCAGTCCATGGTTTTTTTGCAGTCCTGCAACTGGACTTTAAAACACTAGTGAGACCCTCCAGCTGCTGAACAGCATCAGCAAGTGCATCATGTGGGCTGAAGTTGGTGGTGTTTGCTGAGCAACTCTTGGTAATCATCCATCCAGAGTGGGCAGTTCAGAGGGTTTCCAGGGTTTAGGAGGTTGGGTTCAAACCAGGCCAGCACCATACCCTTTAGGTATGATTGCACAAAGGCGACCTTGGCTCAGTCAGAACAGAATGCATGCAGGTGGTCTTGAAAGTTCAGTTCACACTGAACAAGGAACTCCCAAAGCTTCTTTGGGTTGGAGCCATCAAAGGTATCAGGCTCATGCACCTTAGTCTTTGGAGTAGAGTCACCTGATTGCTGACTGGAGCAGGCTAAATCATGGACAGCCCACATGAGTGCCAGGAGTGGGTCTTCAGGCAGCTCAGCTGGGTCTTCAGGGATACCCCTGTCACTGCTGCCCCTACCATCAGAACCATTGCCTGGGCCATTGTCAGAGTCATCAGGATTGCCACAGTGGTGTGGCAGTGTATGGAAGATTGAGTACTGGTGGTCAGAGGGACCAGCCTGAGAAGCACTATCTTGAGCCTGGGGTTCAGATTGAACATGATGTCAGGTAGAGAAAGACTGCAATTGCTGAATGACCAAAGGGAGTTGCTGCAGGTTCAGGAGCACAGCAGCAAGCCTTTCTGCAGTTTCCCTCTGGGTACATGCCCAAGTGTGCATGGTTTGTATTTAGTGCTAGTTCAAAAAATGAGCTCATACAGGTGTGAGTACAAATATACTGTCAAGGTCAGATCCTCTCCAAGGCCAGAACAGGAAGCCATGATGGGGGTGCAGACCTTGGGATACTGCAGTCTTAGGTACCATGGGTGGCACAGGCTGTCAACTAGTGGGCTGCCATGGGAAGGTGTGGAAAGGGTGGACAGAGGCCTGGCTAGCAGGGCAGGAGGATGGAAGAGGGCATTGGGTTCAGCTTGTGTGCTGCCCCCCTGTACAAGCTTGGCCCTCATATTTCAGAGGAGAGCAAAGTACTGGAAGACAGGAGACTCAGAGAGTGATTGCTCAGAGGGGTGACCTTAGTTGATATTCATACTAAGGATAAGGGTTGTATGGTACAAGTATTTATAGGCCTCAGCACAGCTGGGCAGTACAGTATTGGAAAGACAGAACTAACATATGGAGGTATTGAAAATTTCCAGGAATGCAAATGTCAGACAACTTCAGAATAATGGAAGGTACAGATAGTGAAGAATGGATGGCAATAAAGCCTCAGTTTCACACATCCAGGTGTTCAGCTGCAAGGCTCATGTCCACATACCAGAGGAGAATTGCAAGAAACTTGATGCCAAGTCACTTGAGTGTATCCTGTTAGGATTTGCTCATCACAAGAAGGTGTACATGTGTTTACACAGACCTACTGGTCGAGTTTTTGAGACATGGGATGTCACATTTGACAAAGGAGATTCGGAAGGCCTTGATAGGGTTCAGATACTAGAGGACCACCCAATTGCTCAAAAGTGTTGGAGATTGAATCACCCCTGTGTGATGTCTATTTTGGTACGCTATTTTATTGATTACATAAGCACTTAGAGCGTACACTTTAGAGTACATTTTGGTACTATTCCCTCAGTAGTTGAGTCACTACTGAGGGTAAGCACATATATTCTTTACCAGTACTTACTTACTGATGACCTGTAGCTGCCTACAGGTACACTAATATATTTAGTAGTTGAGTCACTACTGAGGCTGCCTACAGCCCTTTTCTACAAAAAGAAACCTACAGAAACTGTTGCAAAACTCCAACAAAGCTATGAGGTCACACCAGATGTGGGTGCAAGCACATCTGGGCCAAACAAAGATGATGGGGGCATGGATCTTGAATCCATTGAGTCAGAAGGTCACCTAGGACCAGACAAGCCCATTGCCATCAAAAGCAAAGCTATGGATGTGGCAGATGGTCAGTTATCAGCAATAGATCAACCCAGTACTAGGACAGGTGTCAGAGACTTAACACCAGCCATTCCACCTGGTCTCCCACAGCAAGCATGACCCACAAAGACATCTATAGTACCTATGTGGGTCATGACAGAGTTTTGTTGCCCCCCCAGCCTTATCTGAACCCAATTCCACCGCCTGCAATCAGACACTCATCACAAGCAAGGAAAATGCCTGTGCAAGATGATGATCAATGTTATTTCACCAACACCTATGATAGACAGTCACTTACCAATCAAACAAGCAAGGTGATGGCTGCTGATGCTCAGCAAGATGAGGTGGGGAGCATTGAGACAGTGAGCATGAGTGGTGAGACAGAGGAATGTGCATGCAGCCAAAATGAGGTTGCTTACAAAGTGACCACAACATGACAATGAACTGACCTCATTCAATGAGGTGATGTGATGCATTGATGCAGACCTCTGGTATGCCACAATGCTGGAAGAATTGAAGGTTTTTAGGTCTATCAGGCTATACAAGGAGGTTGACCCACTGCCTGGCTGCAAGGTCATTGATTTGAAATGGGTTTTCAAGGTGAAATGAGGGCAAACTGGTGAAATAGACAAGTATAAGGTGTGCTTGGTGGCAAAAGGTTTTACCCAGGTCCATGGAGTGGATTACACTGAGATGTTTGCTCCAGTGACCAAGTTTGCAATGATATGCTTCCTTCTTGCTCTTGCTGTGAAGTATAACCTTGAAATACATCAGATGGATGTCAAATCAGCCTTCCTGAATGGAACCCTGGATGAAGAAATTTATTTGAGACCACCCCCTGGTTTTTGTGAGGATGATAAGGTCTGGCTCCTCTACCATGCTCTCTATGGCCTCAAGCAGGCTCTGAAATCATGGTACACTTGTCTTAGAGCTGTTTTCGAGTCTCTTGGGTTCACATGCAGCCATGCTGACCACAGCCTATTTTATAAGGTCGAAGATGGTGTACTGATTATAGTTGCCATCTATGTAGATGATAAACTCATCATCTCCAAGTCTTGTGATGCCATTGAATGGCTCAAGACTCAACTCTCAAAAGAGTATGACTTGACAGACCTGGGCAAGGCTTGCTGGATCCTAGGTATCAAAATTATTTGAGACCATGATAAAGGGACTATTAAATTGTCTCAGCAGAGGTACCTTGAGAATATTTTCGAGCAATTTGGTATGAGTGAGGGCTGCTCAGTATCTATGCTGATTGAAGCAAATTTGAAACTCATCAAACTGGAGGATCTGGAGATCAATGCCACAGGTTATCAGAGTGCTGTGGGTGCACTCATGCATGTGATGCTGGCTACAAGACCTGACTTAGGATTCATGCTGGGAGTTCTGAGTCATCATGCTGCTACCCCTGGAATCGAGCACCAGACCACACTCAAATGAGTGTTCAGGTATCTTTGTAAAACACTTGATTCATGCCTCACATACTCAAAATCAGCCAGAAGCTCTCCTATGGGCTATGTTGATGCAGACTGGGCAGCTGACATCAATGACTGATGTTCAGTAACTGGCTATGTGTTCATTATGTCTGGTGGTGCTATTAGTTGGTCATCAAAGAAGCAGACATCTGTTGCCCTGTCCAACACAGAAGCTGAATACATGGCCATGTGTGCAGCCACAAAAGAATCTATTTGGGTATGGACTCTCATCAATGAACTGGACCCCCTTCCTCTGGACAACCCACCATACTGTGCATCGACAACCAATCTGCTATATCCCTTGTGCAGAATGCCATGTTTCATGATTGGACAAAGCATATTGCAATCCACCACCACTCTATTCATGAGAAGCTGGACTCAGGTGAAATTTCTGTTGAGTTTGTTCCTACTACTGAGCAGACTGCAGATGTCCTTACCAAGGGCCTGTCTTGTGAGAGACATATTTTGTGTTCTAGTGGCATGGGTATTATTTATTAAGTTTTATTTTGCTGAGTGGGCATGTTGTAGCACATTCTTTCTACATTGGTCAGCGATACAGCTTACATAATACCCTTTCATAGTTGTGTTCATTTTTCCCTTCAAGCACACCTCAGTCTTGACACACTCAAGCTGAGGTGAGATATTTATGATACACTTGTTTTACTATATGTTCTGACTATACCAGTTCACTCTTTTAATACAGGTTAGTTAGTATACAGAGTCTTGACACACTCAAGCTAAGTTCACTCCTTTAATACAGTTCAGATATTATTTTTCCTCTGTGTCTGAAGAACCTTCAGTTCTTAAACAACATTAAGTTTGGCCAAAGGGACTCCTATAGCCTGGAGGTAGTAGAATAGTGTCTGGTGGCAATCTGGGACAGTCTAGAAAGGAGCAAGGTCACTCTCAACCTTCTCAAACTCAAATCTCATCTGGTAACTTGTCTATGATGATTAGGATTTAGAAAACTAAGTACATGCTAGATAATAAAAAAAGCTGACTAATCAATAAAACCTCATACTAAAGTAACAAAAATATAATAACTAGAAAAGCAAGTGAACAATATGAGAAACAAAGAATAAAGGTAAATTCCCCTGGTAGGGAAAATCTATTCCCTACATCTCCCCATCACTTAGATATCAACTGTCCTCAGTTGAGGTTCACTGTTGAACAGTAGGGGGAGGAGAGAAGGGGAGAGTGCTGCAAGACAACTGCTCAGGTGATCAACATGAAACAGCAGGAACCAATGGGGCACATGAGGGTGAACACAGTAAAAAAATAACTGCATGAATTGGTCAATCTGTTCCTGAGATATTGGCAAAACCATCCAGAGCACTCCCTATGAGCAACAAATTCAAATATCTCTGCAGCTGTTGCACCAACCGTGACTTAATGCACATTATTCGAGAGCCCTTCGAGAGTGAAATAAGGTCCCTGAAAAGTGAGAGGTACTGTGGCAGAATGCGGGAGATATTTCATATGGTGTTGTATGGTGATGAGGCAGGGGGAGGAGAACGGGTCGCCAAATGACAACCGTGGGGCCGGCGGACACGAAAATCTGGGAGGCGATTCTACACGGGTGGGAGAGCTTGGTGTAAAAGGAATCTCACCGATCGGACTGTCCGAACCTGAGTTATCCCCAAAACTGTCTCATACCCCTCCAGAGGCAGGCTCAGCCCTATCTCGAGAATGGCTGCATAGAATTTGATGATAGAGCAGTCAACTGGGTCGGCTTGGCGAGGAGAACACAGGTTCCAATTTGCGAGAGGAACGGCCAAGAAATGAAGGAGATACGCCGCCAGGAACAAATGCCAGTGTGCCTGAACACAGAAATGTAGATATCTCTTGAACTGCTGAGCACATCACCACAGAGCAGGTACCACCAGACAGCTGTGAGCCAGTAGTGCAACTGTGAAAAAAACCGAAAGGCCCGGCACGAAAATGGGCAAGATACGCTGCCCTGACCTGCCCAACCCTGTTTAAAACACAAAAACTCAAATTACTTTGGAACCGTGAATGCGCGCACTACGTCTTGTATATTGTCTGGTAGGGTTCATCTAGTAGAGTCACGTCTAAAAAAAAGCAAACGATTCGGACCAGAATTGCATGAGTCATGCCCCAAACATGGCAGCGGGTATGCGCCAACGAATAATGGCTCAGCGTGGTGACACAAAATACAGGGTAATACTCAAGGGTAGTGGGGAGAGGCTGGAGAATGAAGAAACATGAAGAACCACGCACCCAATCCTGAGTTATTCCAATTTTTGTCCTACAGGGCCTTTCTCCAGAAAATGGCAGATATCTCCAGAAGCGTTGAGGCAGACGTGACAAAAAATATATCATTCACAAGGTCTTGTCGAGTAGGATCAGGATCTCAAAAAGCGAGAGATCTGGCGTGATGTCACTGGGGTATTACAGCCTCGCTCGACTGCAAAAACACAAAGATAACAATGGTGAAAATGTCTGGGGTGGATCACGGCACATCTATGGGTGATTACGAATGGATAGCGGGGGGGTTTCGGCATCTTGATTGGTCTCAGAGGTCTCAGAGGGGTTGCCGGGGAGCATGCGCACAAAAATCCAAATATCTCGAGAACGGCTGGGAGGATCAACAAGCAGTATATATTACCAGGTAGCAGTCGCCAGGTACTACGGACAGGCCAAAATTCGAAAGACCCGGTGGAGAAACGAAAAAGATATGGGCCACAGAGTAGCGCTAGCCTGTGTGAGCACGAAAAATGTAATAACTCGAAAACGACGTGCGCCTACATCGCATTTTCGGTATCGTTCGGTAGGTCGCGTCGAGTAGAGTTGGCTCCCAAAAAATCGAGAGATTCGGCATGAGATTGACGGAGCTACGCGTGGAACACGAACAGGGGGAGGGGGACAACAGGGTGCCAGTGAACAACGGCTGAGCGCGGCGCTACGGAACGCAGGGAGACGATAGAGTGGAACGTGGAGAACACGAAGAAAAAGGAACTAGGGGAATACGCACACCCAATCCCAAGATATTCCAAAATTCATCCTACCAGGCCTTTCTCCAGTAAATGGCTTATAACTCCGGAACGAAAGCAGCGATGCCGACACAAAAGGCACCGTTGGAAAGCGCTCGAGAAGGAGAACTAGATTCCCGATTTTCGAGAGGGCCAGACGCGTCGTCGTCGAGATATCGCGCATACCTACGTCGGTGGTTCACATAGCTACTGTGGGGTTTGAAAGATTTGAAGTAGCTACTGTGGGGTTTGAAAAAATTTGAAGTACCTATGTCGGTGGTTCAAAAACTCCACTGTAGCTACCATGGGGTTTGAAATTTTTGAAGTACCTATGTCGGAGGTTCAAAAACTCCGCAGTAGCTATGGCGGGGCCCAGAAATTAAAGTTTAAGTACCTATGTCGGAGGTTCAAAAACTCCACGTAGCTACAGCGGGGCCCAGAAAAATTTAAGTACCTAGGTTCAAAAACTCCGCAGTAGGTTCAGAAACTCCGCAGTAGCTACAGCAGGGCCTGGAAATTTTGAAGTACCTATGTCGGAGCTAGAAAAATTTGAAGTACCTATGTTAATGTAGCCATTTAACAATTTGTAAGAATGGGCAATTCACTGAATTGCTGATTGGTTGAATGGTAGATTGCAGATTGGTTGCATGGTCCAATTGTCAAATCAGCAAATGGATCAATACTACCAATCCAATAATCCATGAGACAATAACATGATGAATGTCTTTGTAGGGAACATGTGGTGTAACATGGTAAAAGAACATACATACTTTGATATGCAATGTTTTTAAATGGAGCACTGCACCAACATATACTATGTTTTTTGTACATAACTTATACAATGTTATTAGCATGTAATTAGCAAAATTAATTATAGGAGAACACTAGTAATGTTAAATAATGTGTTATTTTGAATAACAGGCTTCAGACATAGTATCTCTGTTTTCAATGTTTTTTTCATGTTATCAGTCATAACATCAATCAATGCTTCCAGTGACATTTGCACATCAGGTTTCCTTAGAGTCTGAAAGATTGAAACCTAATATCATAGAAAATACAATTATGTTATGTTCAGCACAGCTGTTTGGCCCTAAGCAGCTTACCAAAAGCTACTTCACATTAAGGTTGCTGTTATATAAATTGGGAACATCAACATTTTCAGGTATAATGTGAATTAACTACATGCCGAGCCAAATTCCAAGCTCTGCAACATGCTCTTCACCAGTGAAGGGCACCAGGAAGACAATATGCATCGTCCTTGAAAGTCAAAGTATCATCCCATCCTATTCAGCTTCCTAGCTGGGTAGATAAGGGGTGAGAGGTTGACAAGACTTGCATAAATATTAGCTTACACATCTGATTCTCTTTTGCAACCTGTACAAAAATGGGGCATAAAATGTCCATATTGGCATGGTGTTCCTGGAAGGCTTCTGTGATAACCTTGCAAACAGTTTCTCTAGTACCTGGGCTTTGATATTCCCTGACAGCCAAATCCAGGTACACCTGCAAGTCTTTCCTTCCATCATATACCTGCAACAAGAAGTACAAGTATTCAAGTACAATTGTGGTGCCTGCAAATGTCAGTAATGTCATCCAAATCATTATGAGATATCCTCACCAATACCCTATTCAGCCATAAATTGTATGGAATGCTGCATAGAAGGAGACAACACAGGCATTGTGAGGTATCTCAAGGATTGCTGAATGTCTGGCTACATAACATAAGATCAAGAAATTTAAATGCCTGAAGACCAAGAGATGAAACTTACAACCTGAATTATATAGCATGGGGACCATGGAAGACAATGTGTGAAAGAAAGCAAAGAAACAAACCAACTGCACAGGTGATGAGGGATCATTGGATGGAGAATTCAATTGAAAACGCGCACGTTCTACAGAGAGGTATGTATCATCATGAATGAACCAATATATGGGGTGGTAAATCTTACTAACATGCTAGCAAATACACAGGCAGAATGTTAGAGTAATTTGAAATGCAAGAAAGAACACCTACATCCTGCCACAAGTGTTCAGAAATAGTTTTTCCATGTAGAGATTACTACCCTTACCACCTATGTATGGAGAATTGCAGAGGAGCACAAAATGACTGCCATGAATCCACTCACCACCTGTGAAGCCAGGGGTTGTTGAAGAGAGTCAGCAGGTATCCACTACCACCTGCCATGACTGAACTCACAAACTATGAATTCATAGAGTGCCAGTGCAGATGGTTAGCATCCACCACAACTAGCCATGACCCCACTCACCAACTATAAACACAAGTAAAACAACATGGCAAAGCAAGTGGTCAGCATAGATCTCACACCACCTGCCAGGACTCTACCCACTTCCTATGTTGCCCAGTGCAATGAGGTGGCATTGAATATGGTCAGTATACATTCACCACCACCTGCAATAACTCCACACACTGCCTATGAACCAAAATGCAACACAGTGGCAGTGAGGACAATGGTCAGCATGCATCCACCACCATCTGCCATTATTCCACTCACTTCCTATGAAACCAAGGGCAGAGTGGCAGTGAAGATGGTCAGCATGCAGCCACCACCACCTGCCATGACTCCACATACTGCCTGTAAACCCAACCACAACAGAGTGGCAGTGAAGATGGTCAGATTGCATCAACACCACTGGCCATGATGCCACTGACAAACTATGAACACAAACAGGGGGGTAGTGGAGATAGTCAGCAGGAATCTTCCACCACCTGCCATGCCTCAACTCACTCTCTATGAACCCAAGAGCAATGGGTTGGTGGAGAAGTTCTTAAGCATGCATCCACCACCACCTACCATGAGTCCACTCACCAACTAAGAATCAAAGTGCAACATAGTAGCAATGAAAATGATCAGAATGCATCCACCACCACCACCAGCAATTACTGTGCTCACTCTCTGCAAACCAAAATGCAACAAGGTGGCAGTCAAGATAGTGAGTGGGCATCCATAACCACTGCCATGACTCCACATACTTCCTATGAATGCAAGCACAACAAGTCATGGCATTGAAGGTGGTCAGCTTGTATCCATGACCATCTGACTTGGCTACACTCACATCCTATGAACCCAAGTGGAACATGGTACCATTGTATATTGTCAGCATGCAGCCACCACCACCTGCCATAATTCCACTCACATCCTATGAATCCACATGCAGCAGGGTGGCAGTGAAGATGGTCAGCATGCATCCACTACCACCTGCCATGACTCTGCTCACCAACTAAGAACCCAAGTACAACAGGGTGGCAGTGAAGATGGTCAGTATGCAGCTACCATCACCTCCCATGATTTCACTGACTGACTATGAACCCAAGTGTGACAGGAGGGCAAAGAAGATGGTCATCATGCATCCACCACCACCTGCCATGACACTGCTCACTTCCTATAAAGTGCAACAAGGTGGCAGTGAAGCCAGTCAGCATGCATCCACAACCACCTGCCATGACTCCACTCACAAACTAAGAACCAAATTGCAACAGGGTGACAGAAAAGATGGTCAGCATGCTTCCACCACAAGATGGTCTGACATGTCTCCACACACCAACTACAAGTCCAAATGCAACCAGGTGGCAGTGAACATGGTTGGCATGCATCCACACCCAACTGCCATGACTCCACTCACTTGCTATGAAGCCAAGTGCAACAGGTTGGCAGTGAAGATGGTCAGCATACATCAGCTATCATTTACCATGACTCCACTCACCAACTATGAACCCAAGTAAAATGGTGAGGCATTGGAGATGGTCAACATGCATCCACCACTACCAGCAATGACACTACTCACTTCCTATGACCCCAAATACAACAGGTTGTCAGTGAAGGCCAGCATGCATCCACCACCTCCTATGACTCCACTCACTTCCTATGCAGCAAAGTGCAACAGGGCAGTAGTGAAGATGGTCAGCACACAACCACCACAACCTTCCATGTCTCCACTGACTTCCTATGAACCCAAATACCACAGGGTGACAGTGAAGATTGTCAGCATCCATCCACCAGCTACCATAATTGCACTCACATCCTATGAATCCAAATGCAGCACCATGACAGTGAAGATATTCAGCATGCATCCACAATGACCTGCCATTACTCCACTCACTTCCTATGATCCCAAACACATCAGGGTGGCAGTGAAGGTGGTCAGCATGCATCCACCATCACCTGAAATGGCTCCACTCACTTCCTATAAACCCAAGTGCAACAAGGAGTCAGTGAAGATGATCAGCATACATCCACCTCCACCTGCCATTGCTCCACTCACTTCCTTTGAACCCAAGTGCAAGAGGGTGACAGTAAAGAGGGTGGCAGTAAGATGGTCAGCATGTATCCATCACCACCTGACATGATTTCATTCACCAACTACAAACCCAAGTGCAACAGGGTGGCAGGGAAGATGGTCAGCATGCATCCATTCCCACCTACATTGACTCCACACACTCTCTATGAACCAAAGTACAACAGGGTGTCAGTGAAGATGGTCAGCATACATCAGTTCCCACCTACCAACTATGAACCCAAGTGCAACAGGGTGGAAGTGAAGATGATCAGTATGCATCCACCACAACCTACCATGAATCCACTCACTTTCTAGGAACCACAGTACAACAGGGGGATAGTGACAATGGTCAGCATGCATCCTCCACCACTTCCCATGACTCCACTCACTTGCTATTAACCCAGGTGCAACATGTGGAAGCAAAGGTGGTCAGCATGCATCTACCACCACCTGCAATGACTCGACTCACTCCCTGTAAACCCAAGTGCACCAGGGTGGTAGTGAAGATGGTCAGCATGCATCCACCACAACCTCCTATGACTTCACTCACTTGCTATGAGCCCAAATGCAACAGGGTAGCAGTGAAGATGGTAAGCACACATCCTCCACAACCTGGCATGACTCCACTTACATCCTATGTACCCAAGGGCAACAGGGGCACATTGAAAATGGTCAGCACACATCCACCTGCACCTACCATTACTCCACTCACTCTCTATGAATGCAAGTGCAACAGGGTGGCAGAGAAGATGGTTAGCATGCATCCACCACCACCTGCCATGGTTCCACTCACTTCCTATGCACACAAGTGCAACAGTGTGGCAGTGAAAACAGTCAGCCTGCATGCATTCCCACCTGCCATCAGTCCACTCACATCCTAAGAATCCAAGTCCAACATGGATGCAGTGAAGGTGGTCAGCATATATCCACCACCACCTGCCATGACTCCACTCACTTCCTATGAGCCCAAGTGCCACAGGATGGCAATGAAAAGGGTCATCATGCATCTACCACTACCCATCATGGTTCCACTCACTTTCTATGCACCCAAGGGCAACAGGGTGGCAGTGAAAATGGTCAGCATGCATCCCACCCAACTTGCTATGACTCCACTGACTCCCTATGAATCCATATGTAATGGGGTGACATGCAAGATGGTCATCATGGATCAACCATCATCAGCCATGACTCCACTCACTGTCTATGAACCCAAGTGCAACAGGGTAGCAGTGAAGATGGTCATCATGCATCCACCACCACCCACTATAACTCCACTCACTTCCTGTGTACCCAAGTGCAACAGATGACAGTGAAGATGGTCAGTAAGAGTCCACCACCATCTGCCCTGACTCCACTCACTGCCTATGAACCCAAGTACAACAGGGTAGCAGTGGAGATAGTCAACATGCATCCACCACCAGCCATGACTCCACTCACTCTCTATGCAGCCAAAGGCAATGAGGTGACAGTGAAGATGGTCAGCATCCATCTGCCCCCACCTACCATGATTCTACTCACCAACTATGAACCCAAATTTAACAGGGTGGCAGTCAAGATGGTCAGCATTCATCCACCACCACTTGACATGTCTGCACTCACTCTCTATTAAAGCCATGTGCAACATGATGGCAAGTAAGATGATCAGCATGCATCCACCACCACTGGGTATAACTGTACTCACTTCCTATGTACCAAAGTATACCAGTGTCACAATGAAGATGGCCAGCAGTCAGCAGCACCCATCACCACCTGCCATGAGTTTACTCACTTCCTGTGAACCCAAGTGCAACAGGATGGCAGTGAAGATCATCAGCATGCATCCACCACCACCAGCCCTGACCCCACTTACCAACTATCAACCCACAGACAGAAGTGTGTCAGGGAAGATGGTCAGCACACTTCCATTATCACCTTCCATGGCTCCACTCACAAACTATGAACCCCAGTGCACCAGGGTGGTAGTAAAGATGGTCATCATAAATCCACCACCACCTGGCAGACTCCACTCACCGCCTACAGACACAAGTGTGACAGGGTGACAATGAAGTTGGTCAGCATGTATCAACCACCACCTGGCACAATTCCCTCACTTCCTATGAAGCCAAGGGCAACAGAGTGACATTGATCATCATCATCATGCATCCACCATGACCTTCCATGACTCCACTCACAAACTATGAACCCCCCATGCAGCAAGGTTGGAGTGAAGATGGTCAGCATGCATCCACTACCACCAGCCATCACTGCACTCACTTCCTCAAAACCCAAGTGTGACAGGACAGCAGTGAAGATGCTCAGCATGCATCTACCATCATCTGCCATGACTCCACTCACTTCCTATGCACCCAAGTGCAACAGGATGCCAGTGAAGATGGTCAGCATGCATCCACTCAGCCACTTGCCATGACTCCACTTACTCTCTGTGAACCCAAGTTCAATATGGTGGCAGTGAGGATGGTTAACAGGCATCCACCACCACCAGCCATGACTCCACTCACTCTCTATTAACCCAAGTGCCCCAAGGTGGCAATGAAGATGGTAAACATGCATCCACCACCACTTGCTATGTCTTCACTCACAAACTATGAACCCAAGTGCATAGGGTGGTGGTGAAGATAGTCAGCATGTATGCACCATACCTGCCATTACTGCACTCACCAACTATCAAGTCAAATAGAACAGGGTGGCAGTGCAGATGGTCAGTGTGCATCCACCTCCACCTGCCATGAATCCACTTACTCTCTAGGAACCAATGTGCAACAGGGTGGCAATGGACATGGTCAGAATGAATTCACCATGACCTGCCAAAACAGCACTTACTTTCTATGAACCCAAGTGCCACAGCAGGGCAGTGAACATGGTCAGTAATCATCCACTCCCATCTGGCATGAGGAACCTACCAACTATGACCCCAAGTGCAACAAGGTGGCAGTGAAGATGGTCAGGATGCCTGCAACACCACCTGCCATGACTCCACTCACTGCCTATGAGCCCAAGTACAACAGGTCAGTGTTGAAGATGGTCAGAATGCAGCCCCCACCACCTGTGAAGCCTACACTCACCTCCTACAAATGCAAGAGCAACAGAGTGGCAGTAAAGATTGGTCATGTATCCTCCACCACCTGTAATGACTCTACTCACAAACTATGAACCCAGTTCCAACGGAGTGGTAGTGACAGTGGTCAGCATGCATTTATCACCAGCTGCCATGACTGCACTTACTTCCTAATAACCCCAGTGCAACAAGGTGGCAATTATGATGGTGATCATGCATCCACAACCTCCTGCCATGACTCCACTTACTCTCTATGAACCCAAGTGAAACAGGGTGGCAGCATATACATATGGTCAGCATCCATCCATGACCACCTGCCATGATGTCACTCACTTCCTAGAAACTCAAGTGCAACAGGGTGGCAGTGATGATGATGAGCATCCATCCACCATCACCTGCCATTACTCCACTCACTCGCTATTAACCCAGGGACAACAGGGTGACAGTAACAATGGTCAGGATGTATCCACAACAACCTTTCATGCCTCCACTTACTCTCTAGGATCCCAGGCGCAGCCAGGAGTCAGTGACAATGATCAGCATGCATCCACATCCACCTGCCATGACTCCACTCACTCTCTAGGGACCCAAGTGTAACAGGTGGCAGTGAACATGGTCAGCATGGATCTGCTACCACCTACCACAATTCCACTCACTTCCTAAGAACCCAGAACAACAGGGTGGCAGTCACAATGGTCAGCATGCTTCCCCATCACCTGCCCTGACTCCACACACAAACTGTGAACCCAAGTGCAACAGGGTGGTAGTGAAGATGATCAGCATGCATCCATCTCCACCTGCCATGACTCCACTCACTTCCTATGAAGTCAAGTGTAATCAGGTTGCAGTGAAGATGGTCAGCAGGTATCCACCATCACTTGTCATGACTTCACTCACAGACTATGTACCCAAGTGCAACAGGGGGCAGTGACAATGGTCAGCAAGCATCCTCCATCACCTGCCATGACTCCACTCACTTCCTATGAAGCCCAGTACAACCAGGTGGCAGTGAAGATCATCAGCATGCATCTACCACCACCTACCATGACCCCACTCACTTCCTAAGAACCCCAGGGTACCATGGTGGCATTGCAAATGGTTATCATGCACCAAATACCACCTGCCATGACTCCACTTACCGACTATGAACCCAGGTGCAAAAGGGTGCCAGTGAAGATAGTCAGCAAGCATCCACCCTCACCACCCCTCATTCCACTCACCCTCTATGAATCCAAGTGCAACAGGGTAGCAGTGAAGATGGTCAGCATGCATCCACCACCACCTGCCATGCTTCCACTGACTCTCTATGAATCCAGGTGTGACAGGGTAGTTGTGAAGATGGTTAGCATGCATCCACCACCATACTATGATTCCACCCACTCTCTGTAAACCCATGTGCATCAGGGTGGCAGTAAAGATGGTCAGTGTGCATCCACAACCACCTCCCACGACTCCACTCACTTCCTATGTATCCAAGTACAACAGGATGGAAGTGAAGTGGGTCAGCATGTACATGCAACCACCTTCCACAACTCTACTCACTCTCTATGAACCCAAGTACAGCATGGTGGCAGTGAAGGTGGTCAGCATATGTCTGCCACCACCTGCCATGACTCCACTCACTTCCTATACACCCAGAGCAGCAGTGACAATTGTTAGTATGCAGCCACCACCATCTGCCATTCCTTCACTGACAATCTATCAACCCCCATGCACCAGAGTGGCAGTGAAGTTGGTCATCATGGGTCTACCACAACTTGCCATGACTCTACCCACCAACTATGGGCCAATGGTGGCAGTGAACATGGTCAGCATGCATCCACCACCACCTGGCATGGCTCTGCTCACCAACTATCAGCCCAAGTGCAACAGGGCAGCAGTGAAGATGGTTAGCATACATCCACCACCTTGCACAATTCCACCCACCAACTATGGACAAAAAGTGCAACAGGATGGCAGTGAAGAGGATCAGCATGCATCCACCACCACCTGACTTGACTCCACTCACTTCCTATGAAACAAGGTGCAACAAGATGGCAGTGAAGAGGAGCAGCATACATCTACTACCACCTGCATAACTAAACTCACCAACTATGAACCCAAGTGGAACAGGGTGGCAGTGAAGATGGTCAGCATGCACCCACAACCACCTCCCATGACTCCACTCACCCCCTATGCATCCAAATGCAATGGGGTGACAGTGAAGATTATCAGCATGTATCCACCACCCCCTCTCATCATTCCACTCACTCTCTATGAACCAAATGAAGCAGAGTGGTGGTGAAGATGGTCAGCATGCTTTGATCATCACCTGCCATGGCTCTGCTCACTCTCTATGAACCCAAGTGCATCAGGGTGACAGTGAAGATGGTCAGCATGCATCATCACCATCTGCCATCACTCCACTCACCAACTATCAATCCAAATGCAACCAGGTTGCAGGGAAGATGCTTGAGATGCATCCATCACCACATGCTGTAAGTCCACTCACCAACTATGAACCCAAGTGCAACAGGGTGGCAGTGAAGATGGTCAGTATGCATCCATGTCCACCTGCTATGACTTCACTCACTCCCTATGCATCCAAGTGCAACAGGGTCACCATGAAGATGTTCAGTGTCCATCCACCACCACCTATCCTTGCAACACTCACTTCCTATGAACCCAAGTGCAATGGGGTGGCAGTGAAAATGGTCAGCAAGTATCAACCATCACCTGCCAGAACTCACTCACCCTCTTGCATTAAAAACAGGATTCATGTGGTGAAACTACCTTTAGCCTGAAAGCAGTAGCTTGGAGAATTCACTAACTTTCTATCCATGAGTCAGTATCTTATTGATATGACTACCTTTATTCCTTACATATGGAAACCACACTGCCAGGATGGATGCCAGAGCATTTGGCCCCATCTTCTCCTTTTCATTCATGCATATTTTCAATCCCCTTCTGGCTGTTACTACATTTTAAACCTCCAATTGCATCACTTACTTCATTATGGAAAATTCCATGCACAGCTCCAGGTTGGCCTGCTGTGTTGACACTAGCAATTGCTGCAGTCCCTCATCACTCAATGCATTTGTGGTTCTTGTTAACAGTTCTGTGCAGTCTGCACCCATCTGTTCCATTCCTGCCATGTTTCCATCATCTTTGTCATTCTCCAATCAGCTTTAGTGTACATACCACTTAGTATTAGATAGTCTTGAGGAGGGAACTTTTGATCATTCAACCTTTCCTTTACCATTTGCAGTGCACTGTTCAGAAGCCTTCCTTGCACCTCTGCAGCACATTGCTCTTCATCATCTACAGCCACACCATGCTCAATAAGCTCCTCAACCTTCTGAAATGCATCAAGGTTCAATGTGTCTGCCTTTGTCAACAGCACAATTACAGGCACTGTGCAGAGCCCTAGAGTTAACAGTGACACAAAGGTGCCATGTACACTCACCATGTCCTGTATTACAATAATGAAAAAACTTCTTTTCAGCCTCCATGACCATCCTATGCCTTTCAGTCAGAGGAATGCAGAACCTAAATCAACTGTGAGAAATATATCCATGAATCAATTATGGTGTCTTTACCAAATGGCATGGATCCTCTTATCCAATTTGGTTGTCTTCACACGATCCATCACAAACATCTTCATCATCTCAAACTCTTCTTCACCTCCAGCCTCAAATCCGCATGAATCATGAAAAACAAATCCTCGATTACTAGCAAAGACCAGTTCATCCTCAATGTTGTGATGGCCACGCTGGATATATCATATGTTCAAGTTGTTTTTATCATATTCAGATGACAATCTCACCTTTAGTGAGCCCTGCACCACAGTAGAATCCACCTGAGTATAATCAAACACTTTCATATCAAACAAGTACCATGCAGGATACATACCTTCTGTCCTTGTCCATTATAAATTTCTGGCTTATCTGTTGTATTGCAGACCCTCTGCAGAATTGTTGTTTTACCTGCATTTGCTCGCCCCATGACAAGAATGTGAAAATGGTCAATGTGGGAGATGTGTTGTCTCACTTCCACAGGGTCTAAGCAATAGAGTGGGTGTGAAGGGGATGGCACTGGTGATCAATGCTGTTAGACCAGTTCAAATCCCTCAGAACCAAGGCACGTACTTGCGTGATCTGGTTGGACAGGTAGAGAGATGAGTGGAAAGGATCCACTGGGCAAGGGTGTGACAAATTTCCCACCTCATTGTGAGACCCAACTTCTTAATTGGGTAGAGTGTGCAGTTAATTGCACACAGCCCGGGCATTCTAATCGACATTTGTAACGCGATCGCAAGGCCCCTCAAAGGCTTAGCAGTTTATATTTTTTGCCATTCGTTCATCTTCTGTTTACACCAGTAGATGTTGAGATATCGGTGTGGTCACACGTACGCATGGTTGCAGGCAAGGCTTCTATCGGCACGTGCGGATGGGACATCCCAGGACATCATTCTACTAGGGGAAGTGTCAATGCGACCTGGTATGCTGTCCTTTGATAACTTGAGGTAGACTCCGTGATATTCCAACTCAATAAGGCAGCATTTAGTCAACGACTGGCTCAGCTAAGCTGTTCACTGTTGGCTGCTCTTTGGACTGATATGAAAGCACCTATCGATAATGACAATCGCGTACAACGATGTTAACGGCTATTCGCAGCAGCTGGGCTTTTCTTTGTCTGGTTTCCCCTGACCAGAAACCAACCTTGTCACCGCCAGCTGGTGATCACTGCTTGCGCTTCTGCTTCTCGGTCCGCAACGCCAGTGGTCGTCCAAGGTACAGAAATGCGCGCGTACGAACTACTGGATGCCACCCTGCATTCTTCCAAGGTGACTCCGGCCCCCACGAACATGCGAAATTGGTTTCAAGGCCATTGGTCCATTAACGACGTCATCATCCCTCTCGTTCCCCTGATCCCTTGGTTCTGCTTTGGAGTTGAAGATGCCATGTGAAGAATAAGGAAGTAATTTGTGCCTGAGAATTTTGACCGCATCGAACCGCTAGAAGGGCAGGGCGACGTCCTGAGACGTTGCCTGGAAAAACATCTGTGATGTGCGATCATAACCATAAGTAGTTAACACAGAAAAGCCTTCCGCCGCTATTGTACGGATAACTGACAGTGTACTAAGTGAATAACCTCAAGACGCTCTGCTACGACAACTTCATTGGGTTCCCATTCAACGAAGGTGTAGTGACTAGGCTGCCTCTGAGCGAGTTTATTCCACAGATGACGTCGTCTGACTGTAAACCTGCCAACCCCATTACGAGCATGTTGTCAAAGAACGCAAGCCCTTCGTGTTGTGTGGCAGACTGGAGAGGCCCGGAGCATTACCGCCTAGTCAGAATCCAGTTTGGAAGGCTATGCGGAAAGGAGTGTATGTCAAGAGGGAAGTGGGAAAGAAGCAGTGAGGGATGGAGGCGATGCAGAGCAAAAGGCTGAGAAAAACACTGGAAACGTACCCGCGAAGACAGAGACAAAAGTGAATCGGAGCTGGCTTCTTGTACGTACGACGACTGCCGCAATCGCGCTTCATGTTCACATCGTCGTGGGTCTTTGTTTTCGAAATTCGGGGTTAGATGGCATAGCAAGGTCGAGTTCGTATGCATTGGATGAGCACATCAGGGGATCAGTGAGAGTATGATAAAGCATTATATATTCTTGTCATGTTAGCCTATGATAAACAAGCAGTGGTTTGGTAAACAGACACTACCAGCAAGGTATGGATACTGTGGACTCTTGTATACATTCGTGAAGCTCACGGATCGGACAGCGATGTGGGGCAATGAGCAGAGTTCTCATCTCTTCTGTCTATTTCATCTCTGGTAGCTACCCATATATATGTCTGACACATATTTCATTTTCTCTGTAGAGGCAGAGTTAGTGTTGTGCTGGGCACAGCCTCAAGCCCTGAGCTGAGCCAAGCTGTGGGGACAGCCTGTGGGGGCTCAGGGCCCAGCCTGACTTTTCAAAAGCCATGAGCCATGGGCTCAGGCTGCGGCTTTGTGGCTGTGCTGCAGAGCACTGTTGTTTGTCAGCACATGCCCTTCCTCCTACCCTCTACTGTGTTTGGGGTGTAACTCAAGCAATTCTGGACTGAATCATTTACTTTTTTCAGATGTGAATCTACTAGACGAAACCTACTGGACGATATATGAGACATTGCACATGCTTTCACCATGCCAGAGTTATTTGAGTTTTTGTTTCTGAGCAAGGTGGGAAGGTTGGGCTGGCATATCTTGCTCATTTCTGTGCTGGTGTAGAGAAGAGAGTGAAAGGTCCCTAGGAATAGGTCAAAGGTCTCTTAGTGAGAGAGGGGGGTGAATTCATCCCAGGAGGCTGGAGTTGCCTGGTGGAGGGTCAAAGAGTATAGGGAAAAGACCAAAAACGCGCCCCAAAATCCAAGAGAGACCTAAGATAATGTCTATAGAGTGTCCAGGGATGGAGAAATGATATTCTGAGTCTGTTTCGTCTTAAATCCGGCTTTTCGTCTCAGGTAGCTTGTCTGTTATTCTTCTAAGTATGTACAGTACACTCAAAGTACTCATGCGGGCTTACATAAGCCACAATGCGTGCAAACACTAAGTAAAAAGACAAGAAAAGATAAAAGAAAACAAATCAGTAAGTAAAAACAATGAAATAAATGAAATATCCTGGTAGGGAGGATACTTTCCCTACACTGGGCCTCTTCATTTTTTGCATGGTGTCACTACTTGTTCACAGCTAACCAGTGATACCTTGTTGATGGTGATGTGCTCAGTTGTTCTTGAGATATCCACTTTTCCATGTCTGGGTCTACTTCCCCCTTCCCCTCGACACTGAACACATGATATCTCGTCCCCTGAGGCGTCTACCCTCTCGCAAATCGGCATCCTGACTCTCCTCGCCGAGACCTTTCGAACGGTGCCTTTCGCATCACTGTCGCTGCTGCCGTTCCAGAGATATAAGTATTTTTATGAATGCAGGAGCTGTTGCACTAATTTGCAAATATCTCAGGATTGGGTGCATGTATTCCCTCAATTCCTTGTTCTACAGGCTCTCCCCACTCCCCTTGAGTGTTCCCCTGCACTTTGTGCCACCATGCTGAGCCACTATTCATCGGTGCATACCCTTCCTCCTACCCCCTACCCTGTTTAGGGTGTAACTCAGGCAATTCCAGTCTGAATTGCTCGCTTTTTTTAGAGGTGACTCCACCAAATGACACCTACCAGATGATATATGAGATGTTGTGCATGCATTCATGGTTCTGAAGCTATTTGAGCTTTTGTGTTTGAACAGGGTTGGGCAGTCAGGATGGTGGATCTTGCCCATTTTCCAACTCATTTTGGATCCGTTGTCTAAGGTTGACACATTGGGTAGATACATGATTTTTGTTACTACTCCCCATTGTCTGCTGCTGAGGCTGCAGCTTCAGGCTGGGCTGAGCCATATATAGGGCCTGGCCCAGCTCACAGCTCAGCCTGGGATTTCTTGGGCCATGAGCCCTCAAAAGCCAAGCCCAAGCTGTGGCTTTCAAGCTGAGCCAGGCCTGGACAACACTAGGCAGAGTGGGACTCACTCCAACCTCACCCCCACTTGTCTCAGTTTCACTTTATGGTCTTGGCTGGTTCACTGCAAGCATTTCACAATTTTTCATCCCAAAATATACTGAAAAATTTGAAAAAAGAGATACTCTTTTATTTCAGCTGTTTGCAAAGAAAAAAGGTGAATATAATGTAATGTTTTCTTTGTCTTTTCTGCCAAAAAACATGAATTAATGGTAATGCCCATTAGGTTCTTCACTAATGGGTATTAGCATCAATCAATGTTTTTTAGTAAATCATGCAAAGAAAACAAAGTGTTATTATTGTCTTTTCTCTTTGAAAACATGTGTCAAAAAAGAGTGTCTCTTTCTTCAATTTTTTCAGCATGTTTTCTCAGGAAAAATTGTGAAATGCTTGCAGTGGTTATCAATAAAGTATTTCAGAGTTGAAATAAAACTTCAAAATTTCACCCATCATCACCACACCATGCAGCAACATTCAAACTCCACAGTGGTGTGCAGTGGTAGTGTTACTACAGCATTAAGCCCCTTCTCATATGAACCTCCATGACTGATCCCACCCCAATAGGCACCTCTGGACAGGCAAATCAACCATTCTCATCATCTTCCACCTGTGGTTGTGGTCAGGGCCATGGGAGCACAGGTGCAACTCCTGTGGACAAGATCCCCAAGATATGATGGGACAATAAGGACCCAAATATTTGCACATGTACCACCCAGCTCATCAGTTGGTGTAAAACAAATCCTGATACTCACATAAAGCTCTTCTCAGATTCTCATCAGGAAGCAGTCAATGAGGGGCAGTGATGTCAGCAAATGAGCATGCAGAAGGAGGTCTATTACCAGCAAGTTGCAGAGGCCATTTTTATGCATGACCATGATGCACACATCAGACATTTGTACTCTCAGTATCCTTCTCTGTTTATCAAACCAATCAAGAACCACTTTCAATCGTAAGTTTTCATTCATGTTGTGAGACAGGATTGCAACATGATTGCTTCTAAACTTATGGCTAATCAGCCACTTCAGGCTCTGTAAGAAGTACAACGAAGCAAACAAGTCACTTGGTTCCACAGGGGCAGGTCTTACCACTGTCAAACTGCAGGAATGCCCGGAGATGAAGAAGCTACTTGGTAAGTAGTCATGCCAGCTTATTGACAATCATGCTAATGGGTTACTTAGACAAAATTGTTGCATACTTCCCCTGGTGGGAAGACCTCCATGGCTTCTGGAGGATAAACCTGTCCTATAACACAGTGTTCAGCACTGCTGATCCTGGGCAAGACTTCGCTGCGATTGCACAACAATATTTCTCTGGGCAGCAAGGCACTACTGTTTCAAAATCTTTGCCAATAGTGGGTGATGGTTGGGCCTCCAGTAAGCCATCCCCTGTGATTGGAGATGACAGTCTGGAGGGGGAAGAGGGGGAAGTAGGAGAAGATGTTGAGGAGGGGGATCTCCATGGAGATGATACAATGAGTTTTTCCAGGGAAGTGCTTGATGCAAATATCGATCTGCAGCTTCAGTTCATGCATACTCCACTCTGCCCACCACTGTTTTTGGCTGCCACTCCTATCAGTCCTCCCCTTCCACTTATTCCACAGCCAGTACTTTGTCCACTCCCCCCCCCTTTGATCACATGCATGGTGAGCAAGCACCTGTACTGGCATCAGCAAGGGAAAGTCCACCACAGGTGTTAATTCTACTTCCCTCAGTGTGCCATCTCAGGTACCTTCTAGCTCAGGCTCCTCAGCAGTGTGCAAGTGATCTAGGGATGTTGTTTCTGAGCTTTCTGCAAAGCTCACTGAAACATCTGACTTGCTTGTTTGTCAAATTAAGGATTCTGCCAAAGCCAACTCTCAGACCAAATGGCTGAAGATACAAGTGCTGGTTGTTGCAAAAGAGTTGAAGGCTTGTGACAAGAATGCTCAGCATGAGCATCATCTCAAGGTGAAGATCATGGAGAATGACCATGAGTTGTCGATGGCAGGTGAGAAGACGAAGCAACTGCAGCTGGAATTAGAGTTGGAAAGGGTGAGGCTTGCCCAATTGCAAGCAGAGAGAAATGCCAGCCCTGCTGGTGATGGAGTGTAAAGATGGCATGTATTTTCCCCTTTCTTTTTCCACTGGTTCTGTCATTGTATCACCCATGTCTGTTCTGCCATGTCCTGTTATGTAGTCATATATGAGTATCATTTATGTGTGGATCAGGCTCAAAATATATGCATGTGTCGATTGCATGCAATCATTTGGTATGGAAAAATTTACACCACATTTTCGAGCCTGTGGAACAAACATTCCACCAGGTGCCTATGGAATATCTGACCTGGGGATGCTATAAAATCCTCCTCATCGTCTCACTCATGAACCAGAGAAACCCCCCATGTCGCTGCCTCTTCCATATATTTGACATTAGAGCTTACCACACTGAGATCTTCTTTGATTTCAAGTATCATATTATGAAGGATGAGGCAGCACTGCATCCACATGTTCACAAAGTCAAGATCCTGCTGGTTTTGAATCTGGAAATGCATTTCTCATAAGGATTGAAATTGACCCTTCAGAGAGCTGAAGAAGTGTTCAGAGTGGATGCATATTTGTAGAACACACAGTCTCGAAGTTTCGGAGAGTAAGGATAATTTACCTACCTTTGATAGATACTGATTGAAGATCTTCTGTGAATTGGGCATTGATTCCATGCTTGAATGCTTGAAAGGGATGACACACCACAAGAGTGATGGGTATGTGGAATTGGCCCAGATCCATTCATCAGCTCTGAGAAATGTCTCTGGATGATGATATATGTGGCTGCATGAGAACACGTTGGAGTTGTGAAGACTTCCAGGGACTCTGATCACATAGTCCACAATCTGGAGGTTATGGGGAAGGATGATAACCTTCACCAAGTCAGTACATCACACCTGAGCTGTAGAGTGGTACATACCTGGGCAGAGAGTGAATACCATGACTTACGATCAAAAAAACCCTTGCCATGCCAACCTGGCTTTTGAAAAAGATTGATAGGTGACCCATTGATGCATAAAAACCCCCCCCTCCACCCTGGATAGCTATGGCTTTCAACACAATTCTTCACTTGGTCCCTTTCCTCCTGATCCTCCAGTTCCATTGGGTCGAAGTGGATAGCATCATCATGATGTTGGAGAAGTGCGATCATGACTCTTCGATAGCAATTATAGATGGTTCCTATGGAGACACCTGCCCACTCAGTGACATCCTCTGTCACTGCACCATTCCCATAGTGGCTGACTCCATTCAAAAAGATTGCAAGCTGTATGGGCACAGGGAGCTGAGCATTGTTTGAGTTGTTACTGAAAACTGGGTGATCCTCTAGTTTTTTGACAAGGTAGGCAAAGACATCAGGGTCAACATGAAGTTTATGATGAAATTTCTCAAGGTCATTGTTCAAGTTCCATTCTTCAAGTAGTTGAAGCTGTAGAGTGTGAGGAGATCTCTTGCAAGCAGTAAGGTAATGCAATTTTTCTATTTCATTCACCAGTGGAACGATTGCATTTTTCGAATGTGATCAGCTGATGATGGTTCAGAGCCAGTTCAGCAGGGAAGGTAGCTTCAGATGTTTGGAGTAAAGAAAGAAAGCTGTCCAGTGTATAGTCAGAAATCGAGGACTCGAGAGACATGTCACTCGTGTTAGAAACAGAGTCAGAAAGTTGAGAGTCAGCATTGATGTCACTATCACAGGGGTCTAGTAAATCAACAGCGGTGCAGTGTAGGGAGAGGGAACTCCCTAGTAGGATACTGGGTGAGGAGAGAGTGGTTGAGGGTTTTATTTGATTTTTCTAAGGGGCTTGATCCCCATTTTGTACTTGGAGCTGGGACTTAGGGCAAGGCGAGTGGCTGATTAATAAGCGAAGTTGGACTTGGACTTGAGTTTGTAGTAGTTACACAACAACAATCACCACTATAGAGGCTGGAGAGCACAGGCTGGTGCAACCAGTCTGTGACAGTCTCTTCTGTTTTCTGCCCTTGAGAGTGAGGTCAGGACAGCTCTAGGGGAGTCCTAGAGTGGTGGGGATTGAGCAGAGTTTTGTTGGTTTTGCAGCTGAGTGTTTCTGTTCTTTCTTTTCATTTTCTCTACTAGTTCTTCTCTCTGGCAGGGTCCCTACTGGTCTAACTAGCCTTCAGACCCCATTTCCATACCCTTTTCTTAGTGATCTCTACAGCAGATGAGGTCTTGATACTGTGCAACCTGGAGGTCCAGGCAGGCACTGGCAAGGTCGCTCAACAGCACTGGTTGGTCACTCAGGTGTGGCATCACAGAGAAGGTAGGGACTATACTTGGCACTTCTGTAGATCAAGATAATAGGATGTTCCATATATGGTAATAACCAAAAAATCAGTTGGTGCTTAAAAAAAGATTTGTGAACATTCGAAATCCATGTTATAGCTTTACTTTAGTGAGCTTTGAGACACCCTAATATTATGGTCATGATGCCCAATCAGTGTAATGATCTTTTTCCCTTTTCCTTTTATGATATGAGGCTGCATTGTCTTGACAACTGTAGTCTCAACACTCCCCCTCAAGCCAGGCTCATGCCCATGGCCTTTGAATGGTATTTGTGTTTATCCCTTTGTAGGGTCTTTGTGAATATATTGGCTGTCATTTTGGCCATAGGACAGTATTTTAGTTCAATTATTTCTCTTTTTGCACAATCATGAATAAAATGATTTTGTGTATCAAAATGTTTTGATCTTTGGTGGTACTGTGCATTTTTAGCAATAGCGAGCACCGACTGGTTATCACCAAAGCATTTCACAATTTTTCATGCCAAAATATGTTGAAAATATTGAAAGAAGAGATACTCTTTTATTTGGGCTGTGTTCACACAAAAAATGCAAATATAATATTTTGTTTTCTTTGCCTTTTCTGTGGAAAAACATGAATTGATGGTAGTGCTGATTAGCTTGTACACTAATTGGCATTACCATCAATCAATGTTTTGTGGCAAGTCATGCAAAGAAAAGAAAATATTATTTTTGCCTTTTCTCTTTGAAAACACCTGTTAAAAAAGAGTATCACTTTCTTCAATTTTTTCAGCATGTTTTCTGAAGAAAAATTGTGAAATGCTTGCAGTGACTGTAGCTCCTTTCTGCAGGCATCTGAGTTCACTTAACAGGTTTCTTAGCCATATTATTTCATGCATGGCATTTGCCATAGAAGTGTACTTGGCCTCCACTGCATCAGCAAACCACAAAGTTCCTGTAGCTTGCTGTACAGCCACCCACAGCCACCCACAGGTGCCACAGTGCTACAGCAAGGTCCCTGGCTGTACAGTGACCAAAACCATTGAAAATACTGCATTTGAGAGTACAAAAATATTTTTATTAGGATCTCTTAGCACCTGACAGTTGGTTTATGACATTAATACAGCTATATAAGTTGTATTTAAAGCAGTATTATATGTGCAAATGTGGCCTGTACCACTGTGTGACACTGTAGTGGCTGTCACACTGTTCCAAAAAAGGTGGTTTGCTGATGTGTGGATAGGGTGACATGGCTTTGCTTTTTGGAGTACCACATGATCGCTCCTTCATTAAGGATTGATACATAGCCAGATATTGATACACAATCTTTGTCATTAGTGAAGTTCATCAGCAAACTAGCCATTCCTACCCCAGCTTTCCAGCAGTCCCAGATATTCCCAGATAGTTGGTCCAGATTACCCCAGAGTTCCAGAGTTTCCAGCAGTCCCAGACATTCCCAGATAATTTGTCCAGATTACCCCAGAGTTGCCAGTTCCCCAACTTCTGGTCCAGACTACTCCAGAGTTCCAGACTTTTCCAGACTATAATAAATGTTACATACAAATGTGCCATATATAGCAGTTGTACAGCCACAGTTTCATAACAAAAGTTATGGCATTTGATCATGGGACTGTGGGAATATACTTACCTTAGCAATATCTCCTTTTTTGGGTGAGATATTGGCAAAGTTCACTTTCAGATGCATTGCATCAAAACAAAAAGTGGCTGTACAGCTATGACATCATAACAAGGGTCATAGTGTGAGATGTCACAAGCATGGTGGGATCCTTTCATAATGAATATGTCCATTTTTGGGCATGTGCTGTAGCAATTTCAATCAGAGTTTGAAATGTGTAATCATTAATTCACCCATATCTCATCAAAAATGGACATATTGACAATATAATCACACTGACACTGTGGTTCTCAGCATATGGGAGATCATAGGAGTTGCACAGCACCATGCGAACCCTTGGTGAGAGCACTGCCACCTTTTGTGGTAACTCATTGGACTTCTTCTTCACATGTAACCATTTACTTGTTCACTTCCTTCTTTGCTGTGCCTTTGTCTTGTTGTACTTTAGTCAGCAGGACAAACGAGTGGCTGTCCTTAGCCCACCTACACTTCCCCTTTTGGTTATAGTGCTTGCACTGTAGCTTAACATTGTAGATCCACTCTGTAGGTATATAGTGCAGCTGAGGATTTCTCTAGTCCTCAGTTTGAATCTACTCTGTGATTACCACATTATATTCCTTCGGCCGTCTTAGCCCTTTCGGAATCTGTCTTCACTGCTGTCTCAGTGGTTGCAAGACTCAGTAGTCTAATGCAAGACAAGTCTATCAAGCTTGCAGAGTACCCTACAACTCAATCTTGTTTTGAGGTTTGTAGTTGCATAGTTCTGCTTGGCTCACCTCTGCCTGTCTTAGGCATTTTGGTTCACTGGGTGTAACGAAAGATTCAAACTCACACCCTGGATGGCACTTACATAGCCATTCCTGCATGTAGCAGACTTTCCCTGTCTTAGGGTATATTGCCACCAAGCATGCATCCATCTACTTTCTCAACAACCCCTTATGAGTTGCCCAAGGTGTTGACACCAAGTGACGACAAACCTCCATCTCTGCCAGGAAAACATCTGCTTTGGGATAACCCTAGCACGCCTTCCTCAAGGAGACTTCCTAATCCCTTTGAACAATCTCAGCTCAAGCCTAGCATTGCACCAAGGACAAGCAAGACTGTTACCCATAAACCACCGCCAGTACCTCCAAGAGCTATCTTGAAAGCTTGTCTTTATTCTAGCCCAGCTACCTCTTACCCTACTCGTCCCAAAAGCTCCTTATGAAATCCTGCTTTCATTGCATATCAAGAAAAACCCCTAGACACTACCAATACTGAGAACAACCTACTAGGAGACCTTACCAGTGATGAAGGAGCAGAGCCCAAAGAAGATGTCATAATCCCAACTCAAGAAGAAGGAAAGCTCAAAGAAGTACTTGCCACAATGACTGAAGAAATGCATGTACATGTCCCTGGGGAGCAAGCCAGGAACCCCAGTCAGACTGAAGGAAAACAACTGGAAGTGCCAATGCCACTGCCTAATGCCACTGACCAACAAGTACTCGAGTGGTATACTATGCAGCTATGGTGAGGATACATATCAATGTTAGGACCATGCAAGGATAACTTACCAAATGGAGGTCAAGAATTTCATCTCAATAAACTGTTTAACTTTAACAGGAGTTATGATTGGTTCCAGTCCTGGTTGACTATGATCTGTGGCTACCTGTCAATTAATGCCCACATGTACAATGATGATCATGTCAAAATAGGATTGGCCCTGTTGTTCATGACAGAGGGATCAGCCTCTTCCTTTGCACAGAACTATATTAACGACCATATCCAATGAGGGGACTACTACTACCATGACAGCTTCAAACAGTTTGTCAAAAGACTTACTGCCACCTTCGAAGCTGGAGACCAAAAGCTCTCACAACAATCCATCTCATGCATCTGTCCCAAGGAAGTGGCACTCTTGAGAAATACATATCTGACTTCTACACCCTTTATAACCATGCTGGCTATCAAGAAAACTCCACTGATGGAGCAATATTTTTTGGATGAGGTTTGAAGAAAGAAATTTGGGACTGGGTCCTGAACCAAGGAAAAATGCCACAAACTGTGGAAGAATGGGTGAAGCAGGCAGGCGAGGCACTTGTGTCCATCAAGACCAAGCATATTTTTGATGACAAGAGAACCTCATTTATGCCAAGGTATCCATATAGGCCTCAACCTTTGAGAGACCCGAACACTATGGATGTTGACCACAAGTACGTACCTCCACAACAACAGAAAAGAGTGGTCAGAGAAATTATGTGTTACAACTGTAACATAGTGGGGCATATGTCCTGCATTTGTCCAAAACCAAGAAAGATGGATCAGAGGCAGGGTCCCTGAACCCATAACATCCAGCTGATGTCTGGAGCTGTCATCAAACTTAGTGACAATGACATAAATGCTATTAGAGGAAAGGCCAAGGAACCCAAGATGGGAGAAGGTGAAGTGATCGATGTCAAGGACATCAGTAAAAAGGAATTTTGATTGGCAGTTCATCTCACCCTCAGGGTGCACTGTCTAAATACATTTGTCTGCTGAATGTACTTCTATAGGAATCAAGTATGATATGTCTGCCAAATCTCCTTTGGGGTATGTTGAACTGCTGGCATACAAAGTGAGGGTACCTGCTACCATCGACAGCAGAGCTGAGGTCAATTTGTTATCAGAAGACCTTATGAAGAAACTCAAGATGAGAATGTGTCCAGTGGAACAGCCCTGGACAATTACAACTTTCAACAACCACACAGAGTACACCATTAGGTGGAAATGTGTGCTGAAGATTCACTTTTGGTGATATGACAAGACAGTCACGATCAAGTGCTTTGTAGGACCACTCAAACAAAAAGAATACATCCTTTTAGGGATGCCATTCCTGCGACAACATAAACCCTTGGTAAATTGGGTCACAGGAAAAATAGATGGATGGGGTGATCCCCCTGAACAATCGACGAAAAATGAAGCCATCAAACATGAGGTCAAGAATGCCTCTGTTGGATGCACTACACTATCTACCAAACTAGAGATCCAAGCCTTGAAAGGCAAGGAAGACATTCAGGTGCCACAAGAACACAGGGAGTTCTCAAAGGTCTTCTCGGAAGAAGACATTCCCTTGCCACGACATCAAGGACCCCTCGACCATGTCATAAACACTGTACCAGAGTTTACGAAAGAAAATATGAAGTTGATGAAGCAAGCTCTGCTCTACCCTATGAGTCAAGACAAACTCAAGTCCCTTGATGAGTTCATTGATGAAAATTATAAATGTGGGAAGATTGTGGACTCTAAATTGCTGGTGGCCACACCAGTATTCTTCATGAAAAAGAAGGATGGGAGGAAATGCCTAATCCAAGACTACCAGTACCTGAACATGCAAACCATACAAGATTCATACCCATTACTGAACGTCCAGCAACTTGTGGACGACCTAACCAAATCTTGATATTATGTGCAGTTTGATGTACGATGGGGTTTCACAAATATTCAAGTAAGGGAGGAGGACCAGTGGAAAGGGGCATTCATAATGCCATGCAGATTGTTTGAACCTATGGTGATGTTCTTTGGTCAATGCAACTCACCACCTATGTTCCAGCGATATGTATATGGACAAGACTTTCAAAGAAGAAATTCTTCAAAAATGAGAAGTCATCTACATGGATGATATAGTCTGCCACTCCAAGACCAAAGGACTGAAGGAGAATGTCTGCCATTTCTTAAAGATTGCTGAAAAGGAAGATCTCTGCCTCAAGTTACAGAAATGTACTTTCAAAACAACTGAGGTGGAGTTTCTTGGAATGATGATTGGTAACGGAGAGGTCAAGGCAATGGCCATGAAAACTGATGCCATTAGGGATTGGCCTGAGCCAAAGATGCTAAAAGAACTCTGCAGTTTCCTAGGACTCTGCAACTTTTACCCCTGGTTTATCCCATGGTTTTCCACCATCACTCGCCCCCTCCATAACCTATCAAAAAAGGGAGTCAAATGGGAGTTTGGAGCCAAAAAATGCAAGAGATTCAAAGCCTGTTGGTATCAGCCCTGGTCCTTCACATACCTGACCCCAAGAAACCTTTTGCAGTGTTTATGGATGCCTCCAAACTCAGAACAGGTGCAGTCCTCACACAGAAACAAGAAGATGGAGAATGGCATCCATGCCAGTACCTGTCAGAATTGCTCAAAGGAGCAGAACAAAATTACCAGGTCCATGACTTGGAAATGCTATTGGTCATAAGGGCGCTGGATGCCTTTCAACAATATCTCTTGTCTCCTGTTGAGTGAATGGTGATCTTCACTGATCACAAGAACTTAACTTACTGGAGACACCCACAGAAGTTAAACCCCTGCCAGGCATGGTGGTTGGCTAAGTTGCAAGGGTTTCCCCTTGTCATTTCTCATGTGCTGGGGCATTTGATGTCTGCCCCTGATGCTTTATCCCATCGTGCTGACTATGGTGCTGATGAACATCCTGTTATGACAGTCCTCAATGAGTCATGGTGGCTTGAGGGGGGGGTGACCCCTTCCAAAACCACAACAACAAATGAAAAAGCTGTTCACTTTCTGGACGATGTACCAAAAGTCCGCCTCATGAAGGTCTCCTCAAAGGACGACAAGGAACCTCGCCCTATTAGGGATGTGCAAAAGAGAGGTATCCTTGTCTTATTGAAAGCGACTCATGAACATGCCATACAAGAAACTCTGAAAGATGTGATGTTAATGGAAAATGAGTACATAGAAAACACTGAAGATGGTACAAAATGAATGTGAAACTGCCTTTATATTCCCCCTAATGTGAGGCAATGATGTCTCAGGGAATATCATGACAATCCCCATGCTGGCCACCCTGGCATTACTGCAATGATGTGCAAAATGCAAGTGGATGTATGGTGACTGGGGATGTGCAAAATGGTCCAAGACTATGTCAGGGGATGCCCTACATGTCAAGTGGTGAAAGTGATCACACACCTGGTAACACTGCCAGTTGTCCCACACAATGTTCCCAAAAATCTGTTCCCTTTCCAACAAATCTCAATGGATCTGATCACAGACTTACCCATATCAGGCAACTATGACTCCATGCTAACCATTGTAGATCAAGGACTAATGAAGGCAGCTGTGCAGCTGTGTTTGTTCCAACCATCAAAACAATTGACTCCAAAGGACTTGCAAGGCTTTTCCAAAAATATGTGTTCCAAAGGTACAGCCTCCCCAAGTCAGTCATCTCAGATCGAGGTCCGCAGTTTGTGTCTGCCTTCACCTGGGAACTCTACAAGGCACTGGGTGTCCAACAAAAGTTGTCAATGGCATATCACCCACAAACCAACAGTGAAAGTGAACATGTCAACCAAGAACTCGAAATGTGTCTCCGATGTTACTGTGCTGAGTTCCCAAACTCCTGGAGCTCATGACTCCCTGATGCTGAGTTTGCTCACAACAGCAAGGTGCACAGTGTGCACAAACAAACTCTGTTCTTGGTTCTGTATGGCTATGAACCATCCCCATATCCCGCCATCCACATCACTACAGCCCCTAGCATGGATGAATGACTGGAAAGGCTGGCAGCCAATAGGGACATGGTGATATTAGCTCACAAGCAAGCACAGGAGGTGATGCAAAATCGAAGCAAAGGGAGCTATACACTGCCAAAATTAGGAGATAAGGTATGGCTGGATGCCCAAAACTTATGATTGCAAGGGCAATCTCTGAAGGTCACACATCGAAGGTTTGGTCCCTTCAAGGTTACTGCACTCATTTTGCCAGTAGCCATATGCCTAAAACTTCCAGAAATGTGGCACATACACCCTGTGTTCCATACATCATGGATCTTCCCCTTCACCAAAAATGACACCTACAGTGAAGCACCACCACCCCCTGTGCCAGATGTCATTGATGACGAAGTAGAGTGGGAAGTTGAGGCTGTCCTTAACCATAGGAGCAAGGGGCAGTGCAAGGCAAAAGAGTATCTTGTCAAGTGGAAAGGTTTCCTGCATTCATCCACCACTTGGGAGCTGGAGGAGAATATAAAAGCCCATGCCTCTGAAATACTCAAACAATATCAACTTACCCACCACATTCCTGTCTCACAGTAAATGTCCCACTACAACACCAAAAATGAATGCTCTGACCCCACATACTACCACATGGCCCGCTGGTCAGACATTGTCTCCAATGCTGACAACAATTTCTTTGGCATCCCAGAATCTGCCCCCATTGAGCCATTCAACGAGCCCTTGGCCACCTTCAAGGGCACATACCTCCAACCACCACATGACAATGAACCCCAACCCAATTGAGGGTGACACCCTATTGGCTCGCTCTCAGTCAGGGTCCTCTCAGGCCCTGAGTCTTCACAGTGAGGCCTCTCAAAGAAGAAAGGTAAAGGAAAGAGAAGGGCTGTTGAGGAGTCTACAGATGATGAGCTTGGAAGAGGAATCACCATGCCTGGTGTGCATGACACAACCCAGCCCTATGCCTCCCCTTCAGCTCCCTCTGTGGAGTGCCCCAAAACTGTTCTACATGGCAACATATCTGCCACTGGGTACACTGGGGTGCCCCCCTCCTGACTCCTTAGGTCCAAGGCCCAGGTTGCTTGGAACCCTCAGCAACAGAATTCATTGACACTTGTTGGGTTCTTACAAAGTTTGTCCAAGGGGCTCACTCGTCAGGGCAACAAGAGAACAAAACAAATGTGTATGGTTGTTGTGTAAGATCTTTCAAGGCTCAGACCTAGTAGCATCACATGTCCCTGATTTACTTAGACAAACCATTTATGCTACCCCTTCTTCCAACATCACGAAGGGAGAGGAAAAGGTCAGCCATATGCTGACTGACTTAGGAGATGTCTAGAAAGAGATTGTCTGGCAGCTCTGGGACCTTCTTCCCCCTGGAGCTGTTGCTTCCTTTTGCCCAATCACACAAGATCAGGAACTCGCTAGAACTGCCTTCCTGGGCAGGTTATTTACAGATTGCTGAGCGAATGTGGGAGCAGAACCTAATCTCTCAGATGCAATACCAGACTCTGCCAAACTCTGAGGATGTGCTCGGTGTGCCTCCAAAGAGGCTGAGGAAACACTATGAAAGGGGGATGGTGAATGAGAGGCCACTGCTTACCAATGAGGAGTACAAGATGCTGACAGAGTTAGCAAAGCATGGGTATCTGACACTTTGGAACCAACTCACTCAGCAGAACAAGTGAGAAAAACAAGAGAAAAGTATTTTGCAAAGACTGCCAAGTTGCTAGCCAATGCCTTGGCTGGAACCATGACTCAGTTTCAGTGGCTATGTTTGTTTGAGGAAGAGATTTGCATGAAAGCAGATGCAAACATCCCTGGTGCTATAAATTCCACTTGCTCCCTCCCCACTGAAAGGTTCCATCCTGTAGTCGCAGACCAACAACTCCACCTTATCCTTGGCAGTCATATCCCTTGTCCCCCTGACCATGTCCTTTTCAAGTATGTGTTTCCAATGTTGCTGCCCCAGACACTGGTCCTGTCACAATGGACAAGGTTCTTGCTGGACTGCCCCTGCTCTCACTGAATGACTCACCTCGATGCTGCCTTGTTTGGTGCCTACCCCCACAGCACCCAATCCTGCTGTGCCCCTTCCTCCACTCCCTGTTGCCCTTCCCACTCTGGACCTCACTGTTGACATGATGGTACCCATTGAGCCTGAGGGGGGGGGTGATGTTACCACCCATACCTGTTCACACCCATCATGCCTGGAGTAGGCAACTGGTTATCCAAGAAGTTGGCTTCTGGTTGGCAATGACTTTCATGTGTGACAATGCTTTTTACCTTTTCTGTCTTTTCCTTATGATAGTCACAGCCACTGTGGTTCTCAGTGTATGGGAGATCATAGGAGCTGCACAGCACCATGCAAACCCTTGGTGATTCCATGTTTTTGATATGTTTTACAAGTCTCTGGAGTTTTGAGGGAATTTTCCCACACTTTCTGGGGTGTATTTCACTTCCCCTGCTTTCCCCCATGCCAGGATGCACTTGGAAATTTGGTAGGCTGTCAGTATGAATATCTCAGAGCTATTTAGATAGTCAGAATGTCAGTGTGCTGCCTGGAACCTGATAGGGACCCTGATTTCATCCCAGTGGTGTTTCCTCTCTTGTTCATGCTTGAAGCAGCCAGTCCACTGGATTATACTGTAGATATGTAGTTGGAACATACTGACATCCACATAGACCATCCATGATCCACCAATACACATGGGAAGCACCTCACTGAGTCACACACCAGGGGGAGAAGAACATGATACACCACTCCATAGACTCATCCCTATGCCATGAATTTTTGATATGTTGTAGGTACATATCTACCCTTGAGGGGGATGTATGTTACAAGTGGCCATGTCAAATATCTCAAAAGTGCGAACACTTTTTTGGCTTCAGTCCCTAAATCCCTTTGCAGCCATGCAGAGCCTCTCAGGCACTTGAAGGGTGGTCTGGGTATACTTCAATACACTAATTATAATTACCAGACCATGTACAATGAATTTACTGCACAAAAGGGCTTGGGAAATTTTTTCCAGTGCAGGCAGGAGGAGGTCATGGAATTGCACCTCAATCACTGCATCCCAGGCCATGAGCTTTTTATATGTTGTAGCCATTGTTGGAGATTGAATCACCCCAGTGTGATATCTTAATTTTGGTGCGAGTTTCCTGTGATTACATAAGTGCTTAGAGTGCACATAGTACTACACTTTTGGTACTATTCCCTCAGTAGTTGAGTCACTACTGAGGCTGCCTACAGCCCTTTTCTACAGCCATACAGGTACCCATCATGGGAACACAGTTTCCAGTTAGATACAAGCAAAATATCAAAAAAGTGTTCGCATTTTGTGTTTTTTACCCTATCACACTTTCTAGCTATTCATGGGCCTCAGAATGGTCCAAAAACCACTCAATTATGCTCTAATAAACTTATACAACCCATAAAGTACAGTACAGAATGTCTATGCAGTTGGGATAGCACCCAGTAATTGAGGAGAGCCCAGAGGCACAATTGGGAAACCGTGGGAACCTTAGATATCAGGCAAATACCAAATGTAGGTATGTTTTGGGAGTAGTGGCAACAGTGTTTACATGCTTATGTAAGTACCAAAAATGCAGAGCAGGGATGTAAATTAAAAGTGGGGATTGGGCAGAACAAAACCTCAGGGGGATAGATCTCATCAGGGAAAGTGATGCATCACTTTGCACCATAGTGATGCTGTGAGGGAGTTAGTACTTCTTGCATCACAGGTACACTACACTTGTCATTGAATGATGCATCAATATGACACTATAGCCTGACTGCATGGACTGCTATATTGCAGCTGCAGTTCCACCCAGGGGGGCCCATGATCAAATAGTCAGTAAAGTAAAGATATATTCACACAGGAACCCCCTAGGGATGGCCAGAGTGAGCACCACTGGCCAAGCTCTTCTTCTGCTGATTGAGCAACCCTGGCTGAGAAACCCCCTGGCTGCACAACCATTGCCAAGCAACATTGGCCAAGAAACCCTGGCCAAGCAACCCCAGCCAAGCAACTCTGGCTGAGAAACACTGGGTGAGCAACACTGGCCAAACACCCCTGGCCAAGATCTTCTGCTGGCCGAGCACCTCCCCTGGCCAAGCAACAACACTGGCCCAACACTTTGCCTGCCTGAGAATCCCTGGCCAAGCACCCCTGATCAAATCACCTCCTTTTTTTAAAAAGAAAAATTGCATGAGAGTCCAGTGGGACCCTATGTTGCAATATGCTGACTCCAAAGTGTTATGTGCAGGAATACCTCACCCATCGAAATCAACAAGTGTTGGTGATGAGGTGAGAAGTGTCAAGGCTCTTGCAGTATTGCCTGGGTTGACCCTGAGGGCTTAATAGTTTTACCCCTCCTATGGTCCTTAGAGTGCAACAATGAGAGGAACAGTTCTGAAGGATTGCAAGGTAGCTAAAAACTAAGGAATACATCTATGTCCCTATGGGTATATATACTACTTGAGAGTGTTTGGCAGTCTTTGGGGTGTCACATCGAAGATGTGTTGTGACACTCTCTAAACATGGTAAGATGACTCGAGAGATAAGAGAGGGCATAGGGTATTCCTTAGGAAAGGAAGCAAGTCTGTGAAAGGGGATATTGTTACACCTTTGTGTGAACGATGCGTCATGCATATCCATTGTAGTCCAAAAGGGGAAGGTGACTCGATGCATCAGAATATGAAATGATAAGCATTGAGACACTTCGATCAGGGAAAGCCATATAAGAGATGGTGTAAGGTAACTGTCCAAAAGGGGAAACATAATTGAGTAAGTGTCGTGGGACGTGTCTCAGCACAAGGAAAGAGAAAGAGAAGGAGAAATGGAATCGCCACACAAAAGGCTGCAGGCAATGGGAAAGTCTACACATGTGGGAAACCGTTCGGTAGGATGCAAAGAATAAAGTGGCATATCATTACCCCCCTCTCAAGGTTGAAACACTGGAGACAGGCACAAGCAGCCAGGGGCAGCTCGATTTAAGGTCAGGAGCTTGACCACGATTGTTGGGGAAGGAGTTTAAAGGGGGCCCCAGCATCCCACCGAAGGGTTTGTAGGGGAACAATGGTGACGATGAGGGTAGAGTCTTGGCAAAATGGTGCCTGGAATTGTCCACCTGGAGCCTTGGCCTTGACAACAGAGGAGGTGTCCACACCTTTGGCAGTCGTAGCAATGCATTTCCCACAGTGGGTGGCTCCAGTCTAACTGCTTTCGTCCTGAGATGACCTTGGGGAGTTCATCATCATAGGGAAGGATGAGGAAGGAGGAAGCAATGTGAGGAGCAGGGAAGGGGTTGCAAGCATTCACTGTGAAGGGTAGATTAAGTGTTCGAGCTCCTGCATTAAAGTAGGCGGAGTGAAGGAAATTCTGCCAGTCATCATAGTGGACCTGGCAGCCAATGGATCATTCAGTAAGGAGAGAGGCAGTATGGTCAAGGAGGACCTTGATGCCTCGTTCTCTCGGGGAACCTGCCAAGTCATTGGGGATCTCGATCATCTCCTCGCTGGTTGAAGTCATTTCAGAGCTAGAGCATTGCCATTTGAGGCCATCTCTACTAGCATATTCAGTTCTTCTCAAGTCCAGTCCTCTCAGTTGACTACCATCTGTCCCATCGATTGTCCATGATGGTGGATGAAGTCCACTGAAGATAGTAGTTTCTGTTTGTTTTTCTTGGACAGGAGATTGAGCTCGAGAAGATTGTCAGCCCTTGCACTTATCGCTGTTGAAAGTGAGTGCTGGGTCAATGGCCTGAGCAGAGTAGGGGCGAAAGTCTCAAAAGGACTGCCAGACATCTTCTCCAAACATAGAATGTATGAGGTTCACAGTAGCCTTTTGGATATCTGCAATGCCATTGATGTGGTCTCCATTATACAGGTCCATGTCAGCCTTTTTGGTGACATTGCCCATAATTCCCTGAGACACTTTGAAGACTAGAGGGACATGGGAGGCTATGAATTCTGAACCTTGGTAGATCTGAGACAGCATCCAAAGGCAGTCATGATGTTTGCCTGCTCGCCAGCCAAATGAGTCCCAGTGCTCAAAGTTTTTGAGCACCCACAGAACATGGAGGAGCTGTTCTGGCATGGGTACCAAGCTTGTCTTGGCCTCACTGGGGGAGTCAACCTCGTTTTCCATCTGTTGCTTGGTGAGTTTTGGGGCAACAGTTGCAGCAGGTGTGTAAGAGGTCATGTCAGAAGGGGCTATCTCTGGATCAGGGGTTTGGGAGATGGGGGAGGAGTCAGCATTTGAGGTAGGGGAGTGGCAGCTTCGATAGGCTCCAAGAATGGGGGTCTTGCATGAGAGTGATAGTGAAGAGGGTAGGGGGCGGTCTTAAAGATTCTGGCCTTTTGCTTCCCCTTGGAAGCAGCGACCAAACAGACCATGAACAAGGAGTGGGGGTTCAGAACGGGTCCTGGGCTACCAGAGGTGACCTGTGACCAGTGTTCCTGAAGACCCCTGAGTACTGGGTAAGGATGATAGAGGGGTTTGGGATGGCGAATTGTTGAAGTCATAGTTGTTGGAACAGGCAATGTAGTTGTTTTCTGAGTCAAATATGGTGTACTTGTCGAAGGAGAAGTGCTCAGAGTTATGTTCATGAGACACTGGCGAGTGGAAGACAATGCCATCACTGGTAGGAGTGGAGGATATCCAGGGCATTATATAGGTTTTGCTCAGGTTCCCAAGTATTTGAGGAATGCCCATATCCAGTCCACTTTACCAGGTATTGGTATGTTTGTTGTTTGGTGATCATTGAGGGCATAGAGATGCGTCCTTTTACATGTCCTTTGCCTTTCTGCCTCAAGCCCATGACTCGATGTTTTAGAATGTTCTTGACTTCCTATTCCAGTAAGTCATCGATTAGATTGGGTAAGGGTGGTGGTTCGGCTCTCCCATATTCATCATTTTCTTCAAACAGGTAGATCTGTGACATGTGAAATACTGGGTGTATTCTCCATGTTTCAGGTAATTCCAGCTGAACTGCCACTGGGGAGATTACTTTGGTAATCTTAAAGGGGCCTATGTGTCGAGGTGCCAGCTTTGTGCTTGGGACATCCCTTTTTAAGGTAGCTGCATCTAGCCAGACCAGTTGTCCTTCTTTGGGGACAGTGTAAGTTCCCTTGCTTCTATCTCACATCACTTGCTGTGCAGCCTTGTGAGCGAGAATTGCTGAGTCTCGATTTGCAGCCAATTGTTGCATGTGGTCTTCGACAGCAGGTGCATCTGATGTCTTGGGCACAGAAGGGTAGGGCACTGGGTCATAGCCATAGATCAGCGAATAGGGGGTCTGCTGATGTACAGAGTGGGCCCTGGAATTGTGTGCAAACTTGGCTTGGGGTAAATACCAAGCCCAGTCTTCTGGTTTCGTGTTGCAATACATCCAAAGGTAGGTCTTGACCTCTTGATTGATGCGTTCGCTTTCGCCATTGGTTTGAGGGTGATAGGCTGTGGAAAGTTTCTGTTGCATGCCTAATGCCTTGTATAGTTTGGTGGTGAAAGCTGAAGTGAACTGTGGACCCCTATCAGATATTACTGCATCTGGGATGCCATATCTGGGGTACACATGTTGGAGGAAGAGATTTGCCAGTTCAAGAGAGTTGCATGTTTTCTTGCAGGGGACCAGGACTACTCCTTTTGTTAGTCCCTGGTCCATGATGGTAAGAATCAAGTCATATCCTTCTGACTCAGGTAGATCAGTGATGAAGTCCATGGAGATTTGCTTGAATGGGAAGGGGTTCTTTGCCACATCATTTGGCATAACCAGGGGCATGAGAGGGTGTGTGATGACATTATTGGCTTGACAGCCAGGGCATCCTTTCACATACTCTCATACCTGCTTCCACATTCCAGGCCACCATACTTCGTCTTTCATTTTCCACATCATTGCTTTCACTCCAGGGTGTCCTGCAGCTGCAAGATCATGATTATCCTGGAGATACTCACATTGGAGGGGAGGAGGAACATAGAGTCGACTGTCATGTTGCTTGGTTTGATCTTCCTCCTTGCATATAGTGTCATTCTTTGTGAGTGTTTCATCCTTTGGCATCATCTCTTTGATTTTATTGAAGAGGTCAGCAGATATCACAAACACTCCTCTGTCCAACCATTGCACATTATTGGGCAACTTGTTGTTGAGGCTGGACATTTGGGTAGAGGGAGATGAGGATGAAACCATTTGGCTCTTCTTCTGAGCTGGTTTTTTGGGAGGTGTAAGTGGGGCTTCTCTTTTCTTTCCATTTTCTTTCAGCTTAGGCATGGTAGAAGTCAGTTTAGGAGGTGAGGGAGCAGGTAAAGGGGTTTGTTTGGCAGAAAATGGGAGTTTCACCCCCCCCCCCTCGGGCCACAACGAAGCAGGGAGTACCATAGTCATTGGGGACAGGTCAGTAGTGTAGTCAGGGTGGCAGGAAAGGGAGTCAGGGATAGTCATTAACTTCCCTGGTTTGTGTGTGAGCTGAATAGGAAAATCTTGAAGGAAAGTGGCCCATTGTGTTTGCCTTCTGCTCAGTTGCTGTGGTGACTGATAATATGTGAGATTTTGGTGATTGGTATACACCATTGTAGGAGCAACTGGGGAGACAAGGTAGTGTTGCCACTCCTCAAAGGCTCTGACAATGGCCAAGAGTTCCAAATCATACACCTGGTAATTTTGTTCTATGCTGACTAGCAACTTCAATAGATAGGCACAGGGGTGGAGTTCCCCATCCTCAAACTGTTGACAGAGGACAGCTCTGGTGCCTACCACCAAACCACCTGTAAAGAGGGTGAATGGTTTGGTGAAGTCCAGTAGTTGCAGAACTGGCTGGGAGCACAGCACTTGTTTAAGCTGGACGAATGCATCCGCTTGCTCCAAGTCCCACTTACATGGGACATTTTTCTTCGAAAGGTGGTGAAGGGGTCAAGTGATTTGGGAGAAGGATGGGATGAACTGCCAGTAGAAGTTGCAGAAGCCCAAGAACTGTCATAGTTTGTGTAGGTTATTGGGGGCCTTCCATTCTTTGATGGCTGCCAACTTCGTTTCAGAAGGTTTAATTTGTCCTTGTTGGATCAGGAAGCCTAGGAACTTGACCTCTGTGGTTTCAAAAGTACATTTCGAGATTTTCAGGTGGACTTCTTCTTGTGAGGCAATCAACAAGAATTCTTCTATCCTTTGATAGAGCTTGTCCTTCATTTTTGTGTGTATTGTTATGTCATCCATGAAGATGATGAGTTTCTTCGAGTACATCATGTCAGCAAAGACCATCTCCATGTACCTCTGGAAGGTCAGAGGGGAATTACATTGCCCAAAGAACATGACTGTAGGTTCGAAAAGTCTGCGAGGAGTGATGAAGGCTCCTTTCCATTCATTGCCCTCCTTTACCCAAATGTTGGTGAATCCCCAGCGAATGTCAAACTTTGCAAAGTATGTTGACTCGGCCAGCTGGTTGAGTAGGGATTTAACATGGTAATAAAAATGGAGACTACACAACACTAATTGTATTTTGTCTATATCTCTACCATTTTTGCACATATAGATGACATAAGCATACCTCCGTGGACCTCTTGTCAGGTACTACAACTTTCATTATGACAGCTTTGAAATTTATTTTTTTGAGACATCAATTTATTTTTGTATTTTGCCATTTTCTCACCCATTTTTGGGGATGTAAGCATATTCCCATGATCCTGTGACCCAGCCCTACAACTGTCATTATGACATCATGATCTATAGTTAATATAGTGCTATAGTTCACTATATATCAAATAGTGATACACTATTCCAGTCTATAACAAATATTGCACTGTCAGTTTTTCCTGATGCACAGGTTGAACTGGCCTCAAACTATTTCCTCTGCTCAGCTGCACTCCCTTAACAGAAGCCTAAGTCCCAGGACAACTTCAAAAGCCCTTGAGGAACTATTGAACCTCAAACTTTGCAATTGTCCAAGTGCCTTCCAGAAACCATTGGCATCTAAATGCAGTTCTTCTGGAAAATACCTGGCACTCCAGCACATAGCTCAGTCAACTATAGGGCTGAAACTGGGACACCCAACATGTACATTTTGGCTGGAGGGTGGGACTAGCCAATGTCAGCTGACTGACCATGACATAGGTTTGGCCAGTTAGACCAGGTGCATGGAGTGAGGATAGGCCAACCTCACTAGGGGAGGCACTCCCTGGTTGCTAATCAGGTGTACTCATTTAGTATGCATGTGACTGCTTATGTATGTATGTGACTCATGCAGTTGCAACCACTCCTGCTGAAGGAGGTCACACAGTCAGAGGTGTGGTCAAACACCCACCCCAGTGGCACTCTTGTAGGCCTATATTTGGATGATATAACACTTGGAGTCCTCCCCATTCTGTTTTATGTGTTTTTAATCAATATTTTTGGGCTTGGATACACCCTTTCCCCCTCCCAACATTCTAAGTGCAATATCTCAACCACTGACACATCAAACCTCTTGTAAATTTGGATTCTGATTCTACTTGATAAGTCCTTTCAAATGGTACCTGTCATATTGCAGTTGCTGCTGCTGTTGTGGAGATATAGCTGTTTTTGTGGATAGAGGTGTATTTGGACAGTTGAGACGATTTCTCAGGAATGGGAGCACCTATTGAGTCAGTTCCCTTTTCTTTGTGCTCCCTGAAATTCACTCTACTGGTCCCCTGTGTTTGGTATCATAGCACTCAGCCATTAACTGTCAGCACCCTACCCCTCCTCCTTCTTCCAAGCTTGTACACATGTTTTCTTGAGAACCATCATGCCAGACCTCTCACTTTTTGAGATCCTGATCCTACTTGATGAGACCTTGCAAATGATATATTTTTCATCCTGTCTGCCTCAGAACTTCCAGAGATATCTGCTATTTTCTCGAGAAAGGCCCTGTAGGACAAAAATTGGAATAACTCAGGATTGGGTGTGCAGTTCTTTGTGTTTCTTCATTCCCCAGCCTCTCAACACTCCTCTTGAATATTTCCCTGCATTTGGTGTCTCCATGCTGAGCTGTTATTCATTGGCACATACCCTTCCTCCTACCCCCTACCATGTTTGGGGCATAACTCATGCAATTCCCATCTGAACTGTTTGCTTTTTTTAAACATAACTCTACTAGACAAACCATACCAGATGATATACAAGATGTAGTGTGCGTGTTCATGGTTCTGAAGTAATTTGAGTTTTTGTGTTCAAACAGGGTTGGGCAGGTCAGGATGGTGCATCTCACCAGTTTTCATGCCAGGCCTTTGGTTTTTTTTCACAGTTGTACTACTTGCTTACAGCTATCTGATGGTATCTGCATTGTGGTGATGCACTCAGTGGTTCAAGAGATATCTATATTTCTGTGTTCAGGCATACTGGCATTCATTCCTGGTGGCATATCTCCCTCATTTCTCAGCTGGTGCTCTTGCAAATCAGAACCTATGTTCTCCTCATGCAGCTGATTCTGTTGACTGCTCTATCATCCAATTCTATGCAGCCATTCTCAAGAAAGGGCCAAGCCTGCCTCTGGAGGGGTATGAGACAACTTTGGTGATAACTCAGGTTTGGGCAGTCCAATCAGTGAGATTCCTTTTGCACAGAGCTCTCCCATTTGTGTAGAATATCCTCCCAAATTTTGTGTCCACTGGCCCCACAGTTGTCATTTGGCAATCCATTCTCCTCCCCTTGCCTCATCACCATATGACACAATACGAAATATCTCCCACATTCCTCTCAAAGGTCTCTCAAATGATGTGCATTAAGTTATGGTTGGCACAACAGTTGCAGAGATATTCAAATTTTTTGCTTGTAGGGGGTGGTCTGGATGGTTTTGCCAATATCTCAGGACTCCAGATTGACCAATTCATGCAGTTCTTCTTTTACTGTGTTCATGCTCATGTCCCCTGTTGGTTTCTACTGTTTTGTGTTGATCACCTGAGGTGTTATCTCACACCACTCTCCCTTTCTCTCCTCCCCCTACTGTTCAACAGTGAACCTCAACTGAGGACAGTTGATATCTAAGTGATGGGGAGATATAGGGAATGGATTTTCCCTACTGGGGGAACTTACCTTTATTCTTTGTCTCTCATATTGTTCACCTGCTTTTCTAGTTATTATATTTTTTGTTACTTTAGTGTGAGGTTTTATTGATTAGTCAGTTTTTATTATTATTACCTGGCATGTACTTAGTTTCCTAAATCCTAATTATCATAGACAAGTTGCCAGATGAGATTTGAGTTTGAGAAGGTTGAGAGTGACCTTGCTCCTTGCTAGACTGTCCCTGAAGTGTACACTTTGTTCAGTAGTCAAAAATGCAAAGATTGATTAGGACATTCCTAGTAGGGCCCACTGCAGTTTGGTAGTCAAGAATGCAACAATTGATTAGGACATGCCAAGTAGTGTCCACTACATCTTGGTAGTGCAAACTGCAGACTACTGCATGTTTGCTAATAAAGTGTACACTTTGTTCAGTAGTCAAACATGCAAAAATCAATTAGGATATTCCTAGTAGTGTCTATTATGTTTTTGCTAATCAAGTAGACTATGTTTTTGGTAGTCAAAGAATTTGGTCACTCTACACATTTGCTAATCAACTACATTACACTTTTGAGTCAAAAATGTGGTCACTACCATACATTTGCTAATCAACTACACTACACACTCTGTAATCAACAGATGTAGTCACTATTACACATTGGCTAACACACATTGGTAGTCAAAATTGCTGACTACTATACTTTTGCTAATCAACTTTGGACACTTGGGTAGCCACATTTACTAACCAACTACACTACACTTTTGGTCCTCCAGGAAACAGACACTACTCCATGGCCTGGAGAATCATGAACATACATAGCCTGGAGTATCCCCAACATAGCCTGGTGAATCACAACACTACCTGGAGAATTGCCAACATAGCCTGGTGAATTACCAACACTACCTGGAGATTTGCCAACATACCCTGGTGAATCACCAATACTACCTGGAGAATTGTCAACATAGCCTGGAGAATCACCAACACTACCTGGAGAATTGCCAACACTACCTGGAGAATCACCAACATTGCCTGGTGAATCACCAACACTACCTGGTGAATTGCCAACATAGCCTGGTGAATTGCCAACACTACCTGGAGAATTGCCAACATGAATCACCAGCACTGCCTGGAGGATCACCAACATAGCCTGGCTTTTAGGCTGGACAATGCTCTAGTATATCACCCACACTAAGGCCCATTTACAGCTGGAGAAGGTGCCACAATAATGTCCATTTTGACTGGAGAATGCTCCATAGCACCTACTCTGAGGTCCATTTGAAGGTGATAGTTTTATGAATCCCTGCAGATTCATTTGACATCCCTGTCTCCAAGGTACACAGGCTATGAAATAACAATAGTTCCATGTGACAGCCCCCTTAATACCTCAATGGACAGAAACCATGAAGCACATACAAGATGGTAGGCAAGTTATGAAGACTTGACACAGAACTGGTTGATGCTGAATGTGCCAGATCTTTGCTGTCGTAGTTGACAGGGAAAGAGGGTCATTGTTGTCGACTTTCATTTTGGGGTAACCAGACACATGGGAAAAAGAGACACCATTGAAACTTGCAAAATGCAATCAACTGAGCCAACATTTTGGTCAAATGTTCTGCTGTGTATGCTGGCACTGTGCCTTAATCACATCAGGATAAATCAAAGCCAACATTAGATGTAAAAGTTGAGGTTCACTGTTGATACAGGGCCAGGATCCTGTTCATCCACCTTGGCCTTGACTGGGGCTACATGTTCTTTGATACTTGATGGTGGTCTTCATGGCTTTCACAGTCAGGCCCCACTGACTTGTCTTCTCTGCATGGCTGTTGTTTCCATGAAAGGGTGTCATGTTCAATCAGTAGCATATTCAAACATCAATAAAACTAACCTGTTGAGCAAGCCAGCATCTCTGTGGCCTTACTCTTCATTGGTCAGGGATCTTCATCACTTCCACCCAGTTCTTTGAGGCCCTCAACTAGTGGTGGGGAGCTCATAAAATGAGTGGGACTACCCAGGTCTTTGTCATGTTTATTGCCCCTTCTTCCTTCTTCTCTGCAATTATGTGTCTTCAACACCCACATCTGTCATCTGCTTGCAAACAGCCATATGATCACATGAAGAGTCATAGCTACAGTCTTTGTACACAAGCATCAAGGTTGTCCCAACTGCCCACTCCCAATTCTTTAATTACCTCTTCTCCTTTGGCATCTGTGTCATCTTTGCCCACACCACCTTGGCCCCTTGTTTCAACTGCTCCTACAATGCCACTATCATCCACCTTGACATCAGAACCACTATCACCTCTGGAGAGTGGAGTCATAGTAACTATTAAAGTAAGCATTCATTGGACATGTGGCATTACAAAGCAATCTTAATTCTTTCATTCAGAAAGTTGCAGAAGTCACCCAACCTCTTGATGTAGAGCTCAAAGTATCCTGCCAGGTGTGTTCACTTACATGCAGCAGTAATTATTTTTCTTAGACAAATTGCATTCCAGGAGTGGGACAAAGCTAAGGCAGAGTTGGAGAGGTGTAGAGAAGTTGTTGACTCATGTGCAGCAGAGGTCTCTGCACTACAAGTCTGTATGACACCATACATTGTGTCTCAGTAATGTGAGCAAATATGATGCTCATCTAGACCACTGGTCAAGGTTATTCAGGCCAGGGATGAAGCATTCAAGTGTGGTGCCTGTGAATTACCTTGCATATACCCTTTTCTGTGAGTGACTCCTATCATTTCATGATCATTAGGCTCACCAACATTAGGACTCAGGAATGCCATCATTTACTCTGCCTACCATGCCTTTGCCAGCATTTCCAGGAATGCCTCCATCAACAACTGAAGTATTGTGAGGTTCCTTATGACCATTGTGCACACCCAGGGGATTTTTTCTCATGAGGTGTCTGTGTGCAATTGCCCTGGCTCCAATCCTAGTGACTGGCACCTTGACTTGCTTAGACAAAGACTCTTCCCAGCCAGCATTTCCAAGCCCCAAACTGCCTTCACCTTTGATGTGCTGGATCACTTTCAGATAGATGCTTTGGAGTGCAAGACTTCTGCTATGAGCTTCTATCAGAAACTCAAAAGGTTCACAGACAATGCATTTCCTGAAAGGGTACCAGTTGAGTGAATTTTTGTGATTGGTTAGTCAATGTTCATATATTTTTCTTGGCTTGTTAGGATAGGTACAGGGAGCTGATGAGGGTTTCTTGGCTGTGGAGGGATTTGAAACATAGGAAATGGTTTGGGTTTGGCCATGATACAGAGCAAGATCCAGGGGATGGAGGACTTGACTTGCCCTCTTCTGCCCTGCCTGCCCCCAACCAGGTCTTAATTTACCACAGACTGGAAGGTTCAGTATGACAGGTATGAGATTGCAATCCATTCAAAATGGGATTCTCACCATCTTCAGGGATACTGTGACCAGGCAATATGTTGTAGATGGCAACTTCACTGCTCAGCATATGAAAATGAACAAGCCAGAGCTGCATGTGGCCTTGTCAGATGGAAAAGGGTATATGGTTTCTGAGGTCCCCTATCAGAGTCATCTACAACAGTCTTTGGATAGCAAGGAGGTGAGGGGTCTCATGGTCTTGTAGATTGCTTACTGACCACACATTTATAGATCCACCTGTAGCAATCACAGAGCTATCAATGCTGCAAACATCAACAAGTCCAACCTCTGGTCCACTGGCATTGGTGCCACTGCCTGTGCATGTCATGGTTGTTTTGTACCCCACTCTGTGGTGGATTTTCAAAAAGGGGAGAGGTGGGTTGAACACCCATTTGAATTGGTGCCTTGCATGCTCATTGTTGCCCAGGTATATGAATACAGACTACTCCATTTGTAATGCTGTTGGTTATTATTCTGAGAGCATCATGAAAGCACTTGTGATTTATGATGTATGTAGGCTACCAGTGGAGTGTCAACTTCAGGAGTAGAGTGAAAAATAGCCCCTCCCTCCTTCTTCCCCCAGCTCTGGAAATCACTCCTGCTGTGGGCAAGTTCCACTTGGCTGCACACAAGCTCTCTTGCTTTCCCAGGTACAGCCTCAACTTTGTCAAGGGTGCAGGCCACTTGGACAGAGAAATTTTGGAGACATTGTGGGCTCCATTCAATAAGATCTCCCCCACTGCCAGGTCTATGACTCGGGCACACAGGCAAGAGGTGTATGATGATCATATGATGGACTCTAACTGGAAGAAGCTTGTGGGAATGGGTGAGATTTTTTTTCTTGGAGGGGATGTAAATTTATGCCCAACATCACAGTCCCCTCCTTGCTCAAGAAATATTAGAATTCCAACAAGTGTCTGAAGGAAATGAATCAGCATTATGAGCAGTTGACTGCTGTGTTGGATCCTGACAAGGTTGCTAGGTGGGAATCAGATGCACTTAGGGCAGAGGCAGATAGGGGGGAAGCCCTAGATATTTATTTATTGAAGGGGGACAAAGGTTGGTCTCATGGATGGGTTGATGACTTGGTCTGATAATTTTTTTTAGCCCCATCCTTTCAGGAGGTGTGGTTGCAGCTCATGAAAAACCCCAAGTCCCCCTCTGGAAATGTTGGTTCAGTGGCCTGGCTTGCAGAAGGAATCAGCATTGAGGACTCACAGTGAGGTCCCTCCTGAGCTGAAGGTGAATTTCTTGCTGACCAGACTTGCAGGGATCAGCTGAGGTCTGAAATCTGACATCTTCCCAGTCCAATGTCAACTAGGCAAGAAGTTAAAATCTCTGAGAAGAGACAGAGACTTTCTTCCAGGATTGAAAAATTCCATAGCAATGGCCAAGCATTTTGCTAAGGTTTGGATATAGATGGCACTTTCACTCCCCAGGATGATCCTGCATTCTGTGGGTCAGATGAAGAAGAACATGAGGATAGGGAGTTCTAGGATGATGATGAAAGAGACTGGGAAGCTCCTGAAGAGGAAGTTGAGGGGCTGGCTTCAGAGCTCATGACTATATGGATGCCATCTTCCATTGGAGCTGCCAAACTGACAGAGCTGGGCCTGCAAGACCTCCTGACAGAGGAAAGGGACCTCAGGATTGGACAAGCTAATGATTGTCTAGACCAACTGAGGACTAACCTTGAAAACAAGGCCATGTTATACCAACAGAATTTCCAGACTGCAAATTCCACCAGGGAGGGTACCAGAACCAAGAAGGAAATCCAAAAGGTGGTTGCCAGAGTAAACAAGTATGTCAGAAGTTATTGGAGGGCCAGACAGGCCATTCTGCAGCTCAACCTTGGTGGTAACATGGCAGAAAGGTATAAAGAAATTCAACCAGAGGATCTTGCAGTGAGTAAGGTGGTGACAGAGGAGAACAGGTTTGAACAGGGGACCAGTAAACCGGCCCAGTTTCGGATGATGAATGGTGAACAGAGTCAACTGAATGGGGGGGCTGGGGGCTTCATGGAAGAATGTAAGTGTATACTCCTTGTATATATCTTACTAAAAATGGTCTACAGTTTACAGGATCAATTGGCTCAAAGCAAGGGAAAGAAGGGACAGATGGAAAGAAGAAGTGTCACTGGTGAGGCATGAGATGCTTTGGACTGGCCTGTGGTTTGGGTACCACAAGAACATGTGGGAGAAAAGGGCTCTGCAATCAACAGAGCCAGGAAAACAAGCTTATGCTAATAAGCAGATGGGGTTGTGAAGTGACTTTGCAAAGAAGGCAAGGTTTATGTTCCAAGGTAAACAGTTGGAGTGTATTTAGAATGGGAGCAGATGCATATGGTTTGTGTGGTGATACTGTTGGCTCAGGACTTAGTATTGCAATTGAAGTCAATGCCAAACATGTACAAACAAAAATGGGCATTTCCTAAAATGGGGATGGCTGACATTTTTTCAACCACCTGCCTAATTCAGTAAGGCCCCAAAATTTTCATCTTTGCCTTCCACAACAAAATCTCTGCTGCTATACACCTCCCCCCCATTGAACTATACCATGTCTGACTGGACTGAAGTCTACTCTGAGATCCTGTCCTCCTATGCAGGACAATACAAAGATGCAAGAGGGAACTCTGAACTCAGGAATGAGATCCTTGCTGAGGTCAAATCTGACATCCATCACCATGAATCCTTTGGTTCTGTGCCATTGCCCCATAATCTAAGAGCAGTGAGACTTCTTTTTCATTGACTTGGACATGTCTGAGGTTTATTTATATTTAGGCCATTAGGAGGGTGTTCTTGCCAGGACTGGACCCTGAGGATCAGGATGATGAGATTGCTGTCATGCAGCACATCTTGGCAGTTTCTGGGAAAAGGGTGGAAGACCCTGGTGAGAGTGAGGATGCCAGGGAGGAAGCAGGCTAGACCCACCAAGGCAGGGGACTAAAACAAGCCCTTTGTGGCCTCTACTGCAGCACAAAAGCTCTTCAAAGATGAAGTGGATGCCTATGATAGGGAAAGGCAGGACACTAAAGACCCCAAGACCATAGGGAAGAGGACCAAGATTGTCCAGGAGTGGTGGGAGTCCCTGTCTGATGATAAGAAAGCAGAAGCTGGGAGGGTGGCAGAAAAGTGGAACAAGTTGGGTGCACCTGAGGCAACCCATGACTCATAAGTGCACTTCTCAATCTGAGACCTTGTACTGATCCAACAAATACACAGATACTGGAGGAAAAATCTCCCTAGCATGGCTAGTGATTTCATTGGAACTGTGCACAGAACCATGGGGACCCATGTTGTGATGTTTGTAGCACATGAGGAAGGGGAAGGTCAGGTGAAGATGGCAGTGTAAGTTTCACTTACCTTGTTGAATCCCACATTGAAGAAGATCCTCAGGTTTGAGACAGCACCAGGGGATGGGAAGAAGGCATTCACAGAGTCTTCTGAGCCTAGCAAGGATTGGGTGTTGAATGGTGAGAATATTTTGATGGATTACCTTTTGACCTCCCCTGGTAAGTGTGGTGTATTGTCTATCAATGTGTATGCTTATTGATCTCTGTTTAGTGGAGGAAGATTCAGCTGAGAAGCAGGAGTTGGAGATATCCTTGGATGAGGATGGTAATCCACAAGTGCCCACCTGGGCTGGGCAAAAGTTGAAGGTGCAGCAGAACTTGGCAAGAGCAGTCTTCCAAGCTGCATATGGTGTGTGTTGATTGGCATGTGCATGGCTGGGTATCTGATGGAAGTTTGGGACATAGCCAAGTTCACAAAGAAGCCCAAGGCCAAGGTTCCTTGGGGCTTGCTGATCAAGTCCCCCATGGAGTATCTGGACTCTGAGTCCATTCCAGAGGGATTCACAATGAAGGATCCTTCCAAATGGACAAAGGCTGACCTGGGGTTGCTCTGGGATCATTAGCAGTCCCAAGAGGCAGAGGAGAAGGTGATTGATTGTGTCATTCATTGATTGCAAAAAGGAGGATGCTCCTTTGCAAAGGCAGTTTGACAGGCAAGTGCCCAGTGGCAGTAAGAAGAAACCATGGGTAGATGTGGAGGATGACAGGGAGAGCCAACCCCCAACTGCCCATGGACATCCCCCACCACTTTTGGCTGTCCTAGGATTGTCATCCAGCATCTCAAGCAATTCCTCCATGTTGGAACCAGCTATACCCATCATGAGACTGTAATCCACCACAGCCTGGCATCTGCCTATCATGTGAGCCATGCCACTTGAAGGCAGCCACATTGGCCAACCCAATGAATGGGGGGGGGAATGCCCAGCCCTGCCAGCAAGTTCCCTGAGCAGGGGAAATAGATTGAGGCTGGTGGAACCTGTGAATGAGCACATTGCAACCCCCATTCATTGATCTCCCAGTCATATCATCTGATCAGCATCATCTAGCCAGGGTGGCTGACCACACTGGCAGGTGGGTGGGCCATCCCCCAGCCAGGGCAGCCAGCCCCACTTTCAGGTAGGTGGGGCATCCCCCAGCCAGGTAGGCTGACCCCAATTTCAGGTAGGTGGGCCAATCCCCCAGCCAGGTAGGCTGACCCCACTTTCAGGTAGGTGGGCCATCCCCCAGCCAGGTTGGCTGACCCCACTTTCAGGTAGGTGGGCCATCCCCCAGCCAGGTTGGTTGACCACTTGCAGGTAGGTGGGCCATCCCCCAGCCAGGTTGGTTGACCACTTGCAGGTAGGTGGGCCATCCCCAAGCCAGGTTGGCCAACCCCACTTTCAGGTAGGTGGGCCATCCCCCAGCCACGTAGGCTGACCCCAATTTCAGGTAGGTGGGCCATCCCCAAGCCAGGTTGGCTAACCCCAGTTTCAGGTAGGTGGGCCATTCCCCAGCCAGGTAGGCTGACCCCACTTTCAGGTAGGTGGGCCATGCCCCAGCCAGGTCAGCCAACTCCAGTTTCAGGTAGGTGGGCCATCCCCCAGCAAGGTAGGCTGACCCCAATTTCAGGTAGGTGGGCCATCCCCAAGCCAGGTTGGCTGACCCCAGTTTCAGCTAGGTGGGCCATTCCCCAGCCAGGTAGGCTGACCCCACTTTCAGGTAGGTGGGCCATCCCCAAGCCAGGTCAGCCAACCCCACTTTCAGGTAGGTGGGCCATCCCCCAGCCCATCAGGAAAAACTGACAGTGCCATTATTCACTCTTTATCACTATATATCACTATATTCTACTATTTATCACTAAAGATGCCATAGGGACAACTATGGCATCTATGGCACCCCAACCATCCCCCTTAAATATAGTGACATATAGACACAAATAGACACATATAGCAAAAAAAAAGGGATAAATTGCAAAATGGAGTGACAATGTTGTCATCCCAAGCTTGCCATACTTTGCCCTTTTTGCTTTTTTTGCTTCTTTTAGTTCACATTTTTTATGAAGGAGACAACAAATTCATTCAGCACAATATCTACAATACATACACATAATTCTACTTTGTAATAAATCAATGTATGAGAGGGATGGTAAGAGGGGGAGATGGATGGGGCAGGGGGAATGGGCATCAGCATCTGGACTGGAGAAGGGGAGGGGAGGAATTACCTTGAAGGAGGGTTGGGGTGGTGGTGGTTGGTGCTAGAGGAGCTAAATGGGAGGAGGGGTGAGAGAAGAGCCAGGGAGGGGGGGTTACCCACCAGTCATTGCAGATGTTGCTGTTCTGGGTAGGCTGTTGCTGGCTCTAGGTGGGGGAGTGTCAATGGAAGAAGGATGATTCATCAGGGCTCTTACCTTGTTGTTGGAATAGAGCGTCATCTGGTGGAGGGACAGCAGTAGGGAGAGGTGGGAGGTGGGGCAAAGGAGATGCAGTTGAGTGTGTGTGCATGCATGGATGAAAATTTCAACTTCTCACAGTCACATGACCAGTGGCCACTGCAACACTTCAACAAGTCTAAGTGCGAGTCTCAGCTTACCAATCATTTCCCACACATTTCCTAGTCACTATATACTAATCTACACAACACTACACTTAATACACTACACTTTTTTGGTAATAAAAGTGTAGACTACATAACACTACCTTAATTGGTAGTCAAAAATGCAAACATTACACTACACTTTCCTAAGTGAAAACAATGAAATAAAAGAAATCTTATGATCTGTAACTCTTCATTGCACATGGGAAAACATTTAGAGCAACTGGCAATATATAGTTATAATGTTGCTATAGTTCAATACATATGCAATAATTGCACACTATTTCAGTATATGACAAATGTTGTGCTGTCAGGACACTACACTACACTTATCTAATCAAACACAGCCAAACAAATCAAAAAAGTGCACACTACACTTTTGGTAATAAAAATGGAGACTACACAACACTAATTGTATTTTGTCTATATCTCTACCATTTTTGCACAGATAGATGACATAAGCATACCTCCATGGTCCTCTTGTCAGGTACTACAACTTTCATCATGACATCTTTGAAAATTATTTTTTTGAGACATCAATTTATTTTTGTATTTTGCCAATTTCTCAGCCATTTTTGGGCATATCAATGATGTAAGCATATTCCCATGATCCTGTGACCCAGCCCTACAACTGTCATTATGACATCATGATCCATAGTTAAAATAGTGCTATAGTTCACTATATATCAAATAGTGATGCACTATTCCAGTCTATAACAAATATTGCACTGTCAGTTTTTCCTGGTGCCAGGTCAGCCAACACTGCAAGCATTTCACAATTTTTCTTCAGAAAACATGCTGAAAAAATTGAAGAAAGTGATACTCTTTTTTGACAGCTGTTTTCAAAGAGAAAAGGCAAAAATAATATTTTCTTTTCTTTGCATGACTTTCCACAAAACATTGATTGATGGTAATACCCATTAGCATAGAAGCTAATCAGCACTGCCATCAATTCATTTTTTTGCACAGAAAAGACAAAGAAAACAAAATATTATATTTGCATTTTTTATGTGAACACAGCCCAAATAAAAGAGTATCTCTTCTTTCCATTTTTTCAACATATTTTGGCAAGAAAAATTGTGAAATGCTTGCAGTGCAACCCCACTTTCAGGTAGGTGGCCACCCCCCAGCCAGGCTGGCTGACCTCACTTTCAGGTCTGCCAAGTTGGTGCAGTGGCTGACCCCCTGTCAGGGCTGGTCAACTGAGATCAGCAAGTCCCACCTTTAGGCTGAAATGTACACTTTGGTTGTCCCAGTTTCATGACTAAATGTGACTGAAGGGTCTGCATTCATCCTGGTTTATGCAAAAATATGAGTGTTACTGCTACTCAGTATGTTGAGTAATCCTCTGCATGTAGACCTCTAGCTCTATACCCGTTGGAACATGTAGTCAAATACTAGTTCGGATGTTGTGAGCCAGCAACCTTGTAGCTCAGTGGTAGAGCTCCTGGTGCAGTTCCAGGTGGTCCTGGGTTCAATTCCCTGCAAGGTTGCTATTTACTTGGGTGTTTACACATGTTGCCACACTGTGTTTCAACAATACCCAATGATTTCAACCATTCAGATAAGGATGAGCCCCCACAGAAATGGCCATGCAAAAGTCATGAACAAAGCACTTGGAACCTAGATTCAGACCTCAAACAGGTTGTTGACCTGGCATGCATGCATTTCAAATGCATTGTTGCCATGTCCAATCCTTTCCCCAAGATTTCTGGTGATATTGACTTGATGGTCATCCAGGCTGTTGAGAATGCTTGTTGACAATCACAGATTGAGGTGGATTTAGGGCATAATGAGTGGGACTTGGTGCATGCTACAACTTAGTGTTTGGATATTCTATTATCATCTCTCACAGATCAGAGATGACATTTTCCAGCTATGGGTCAACTCAAAGAAATAGCATGCAGGCACCTCACTAATGGATACAGGTTCAGTCACTGGATGACTGCCTTGGATATACTACAAATGAGCTGGAACAAGTCAAGCAGGCCAACTGTGAGCTTGTGGGACAGCTATTGAAGACATCAGCCTTTGCATACTTAGTATGTTTTTATTTTTATTCCAATTCCATTGTTGTATTAACACAAAAGTAGGACCCTAGTAACTGCACCCAGCCTGGAACAATGTACAAGCATCCACTGATCACTAAACTCACTATATTGTGGTGGTTCATGGACAGTAGTGTTCATTATCACAAATACTTTGATCCACTTCCCCTACCATTACTTGCCTTCATTCTGACAATGGTAAGTGCTCTCACTTGCTTTTACTGTGGGTCACATTGACATTTAGCAGATCCAGTGTGCCATTGATGAGTGGGCAATTGGTGAACATTTGGGTGTCAAGTTCCAAGGAGCAAAGTATGCAGACATTTACCAGCACCATCTCAAGGATATGGTTGGTTGGAAGAAGTTCAATGAGACAACAAACAACAATGCATTGGAGAGACTTTGGCATGACCTTCTTGACACTGCATGGTATGTCTTTGGTATATAACATATCAGCTTGGCTGACATTGTGCCAGACCTACTTGCCTCCACAGCCAGCATGCCAGTGACACTGTGAGTGACTTTCTGACCCCAGACACAACATACAGTCTTGATTTCTTGGGTTTCATAATGGATCAGGGAGGGCCTGGGGCAAATTAAGATACTACAGATGTGTATTGATGTCTTACTACCATCTGCTAGCTGTGAATATAACCTCTTTTTCATGTGCTGTGCAACTTTGTACCTGTTTGGAGCAAGGATTGATTTGTTATGCAAGACACTATGACCACTACATAGGTGCCATGGTCAACTAATAAAGAATTGTTGCTATGATGCTACATGCACTATGGTGCTATGTAGCAGGGGACATCAGGAAAAACTGACAGTGCAATATTTGTTATAGACTGGAATAGTGCATCACTATTTGATATATAGTGAACTATAGCACCATTTTAACTATAGATCATGATGTCATAATGAAAGTTGTAGGGCTGGGTCACAGGATCATGGGAATATGCTTACATCATTGATATGCCCAAAAATGGCTGAGAAAATGGCAAAATACAACAATAAATTGATGTCTCAAAAAAATAAATTTCAAAGATGTCATAATGAAAGTTGTAGTGCCTGGCAAGAGGACCATGGAGGTATGCTTATGTCATCTATCTGTGCAAAAATGGTAGAGATATAGAGAAATACAATTAGTGTTGTGTAGTCTCCATTTTTATTACCAAAAGTGTAGTGTGCACTTTTTTGGTTTGTTTGGCTGTGTTTGATTAGATAAGTGTAGTGTAGTGTCCTGACAGCACAACATTTGTCATATACTGAAATAGTGTGCGATTATTGCATATATGGTGAACTATAGCAACATTATAACTATATATTGCCAGTTGCTCTAAATGTTTTCCCATGTGCACTGAATAGTTACAGATCATAAGATTTCTTTTATTTCATTGTTTTTACTAGGAAAATGTAGTGTAATGTTTGCATTTTTTAATACCAATTAAGGTAGTGTTATGTAGTCTACACTTTTATTACCAAAAAGTGTAGTGTATTAAGTGTAGTGTTGTGTAGATTAGTATATAGTGACTAGGTAATGTGTGGGAAATGATTGGTAAGCTGAGACTCGCACTTAGACTTGTTGAAGTGTTGCAGTGGCCACTGGTCATGTGACTGTGAGAAGTTGAAATTTTCACCCATGCTCACACACACACTCAACTGCATTTCCTTTGCCCCACCTGCACTGCTGTTCCTCCACTGGATGAGGCTCTGTTCCAACAGCAAGGTAAGATCCCTGATTGAGTCATCCTTCTCCCACTGACACTCCCCCACCTAGAGCCAGCAACAGCCCACCCAGAACAGCAACATCTGCAATGACTGGTGGGTAAGCCCCCCCCCTCCCTGGCCCTCCCTCTCTCATCCCTCCTCCCATCTAGCTCCTCTAGCACCACCACCCCAACCCTCCATCAAGGTAATTCCCCCCTCCCCTTCTCCAGTCCAGATGCTGATGCCCATTCCCCCTCCCCCCTCCCCCATCCATCCCCCCTCTTACCATTCATCTCATATTTGGTTTATTACCAAGTAGAATTATGTGTATGTATTGTAGATATTGTGCTAAATGAATTTGTTTTCTCCTTCATAAAAAGTGTGAACTAAAAGAAGCAAAAAAAGCAAAAATGGCAAAGTATGGCAAGCTTGGGTTGACAACATTGTGGCTCTATTTTGCTATTTATCATCTTTTTTTGCTATATGTGTCTATAGGTGTCTATATATCACTATATTTAAGGGGGGATGGTGTTACACTCCATGAACTGAAATGCCTAAGACAGGCAGAGGTGAGTTAAGCAGAACTATGCAAAGACAAACCCCAAAACAAGGATGCTTCATAGGGCACTCCATATGCTCAATGGTTTTATCGTACATTTAGAATTGAAGGACCCTCAACCACTAAGACGGTGGTGGAGACAAGTTCACAGAGAGACTGACACAGTCAATCCAAAATAGTGATGATTCAAAGAGTAGATTTGAACTGAGGGACAAACCCCTCAGTTGCATACACTATATAGTACATGAGTGGATCTAAGATGGAGGTACCCTAGAGATCTCAAACAAAGATCCTAAGTACAAAGATGAAAGGTGGTGGTCCACAGCAGCCACTCATCTGATTGTGGATGACTAAACAATACAGATTCAGAACAAAACACTTGAAATGGTAGATAAGAGTCTGCAAGGTTACCATCAAGATCCAAGGCAGTGCCTACATGGACAGTACACCACATGTGAGCACGTCCACAATGTCTATGCCAGAAAAGATGGCAGCAAGTAACATAAGAAGAAGAAACAAAACAAAAACCTTGTCACAAGGGAAAGTGAGAGCCAACCAGAAGCTGACCTCTTGAACAGTGTACCCCCATGTTGGAGGTGGTGGACAAGTAATGTGTGGTAACATCACCCCCCCTTCACACTTGGCATGCACTGTCACATTGGGAATGGGATCAAGGAGGGGTGGCATTTGAGGGATGACATTGATATAAAGATCAGGAAGAGGGGGCAGCAGTTGTAGAGGAACCAGTTGCTGTGGGAGTAGGGGAAGAGCATGGCAGCATCAAAGAGAGATGCTCTGCCAGCATGGGAGCAGTCCAATGAGAGCCCTGTCCATTGCAGCAGGACCAGTGCCCAACATAAGAGCATTGGTAACAAGCATAGGGGAAGAGGACATGATTGACAGGGCAAGGGATGCATCCTCCTACAATAACATGAGTCTGATTGTTTTTGGGGAGACAAACAAATTTTTCTGCAGGGAAAGTTCAGATTACATTTATAGCATTTGGGATGTTTGCATCTGCTGTGCTCCAGATTGCTTCTTCGAAAAGCCAGACCCATTGGAACTGGGTGGCAGTGCCAGTGGAGGTGTCAGCTAGGATTTTGGCAGTTTTTGAAAACAGGTACCCCCTGCAGTGCACTTGCGAGCTTTCTCTGCATCCCCAAATGTCTTCTCAGGGTTGGATACCCATGTGTTGCTAACCCTGTCAGCATCCTGTACTCCTCATCAGTAAGTGGCAGCTTCTCTGTCAGAGTCCCTGGTTCCTGGAACCCTTCCTTGACCTTTTTCACACAATTTTGGCATCCACCCAGGAGGGTGGCAATCGATACTGTGTTGTACTTATCAAACTCTGTTCCCACAACTGGTCTGCGACCTGGAAAGATCTGCTCCAAGAGAGCAAATCAAGTGAGCTTGTGGTTTTGTGCAATTCCATGAAAGGAGTCGATGGTGTCATAAGGGACAAGGTCCCAAAGTTGGTGTACAATTTCCCACTGCACATCTCCCAGATGAGTAAGGATTTCTCTGACCTTCTTCTCAGCTTTAGTCACATTTTCAGAGGGTGTCATGTGGATAGTTTGTTTAAGCAGGTCAAGGATGTGGGAGGTGACTAGGCCTGAGCTTTGGAAGATCTTACACAACAACCATACATGCTTGTTCTGTTCCTGTGATTGCCTGCTGAGTGTGTCCCCTCATTCATACTTTGTAAGAACCCAACAAGCATTGATGTAGTCTGTTGGTGAGGGTTCCATGTGGTGATGACCTTTGACATCAGGGGTGAGATGGACAGGGGAGGTTGGCTTATTAAGCCAGGCAGAGGCAGGGACACCAGTGTAGCATGCTCCTGGTAAGTCACCAGGCAGTATGGTTTTGGGGCAGTCCATAGGGGTAGCTGAGGGGGAGGTGTAGGGTTGGGTTGGCTGGTTAACACCTGGGGTGATGACTCTTCCCTCAGGCTTGTCATCTGAAGTTCTTTCAACAGCTTTTTGTGGAGTCCTCACTGTGAAGACTCAGGGCCTGAGAGGACCCAGACAGAGAGGGAGCCAATGGGGGCTCATCCATGAATAGGTTGTTCATTGTCATGTGGCAGTTGGAGATATGCACCAGCAAAGGTAACCAAGGGTTCATCAAATGGGTCAATGGGGGCAGATTCTGGGACATCAAAGAAAGTGCTGTCAGAGTTGGAGAATGTGACTGCTTCCCCTGTCCACTGTATGCCCATGCTGGGTTGGAGTAGTCATTTTCAGTGTTGTAGGGAGAGGGCATTTATGAGATAGGAATGCACCATGCAAGTTGATATTGCTCAAGAACCTTGGAGGCATGGTCTTTTATATTCTCCTCCAGTTCCCACATCACACTGGAATGGGGAAACCCTTTCCACTTGATGAGATACTCCTTTCCCTTTCAGCATCCTTTGCTATGGTGATTTAGGATAGCCTCAACCTCCCATTTGACCTTGTCATCCATGATATCAGGTACAGGGGGTGGTGGAGCTTCTCCATAAGTACCATTTTCAGTGAATGGGAAGATCTGGGAAGTATGGAACACTGGATGTACCCACCACATTTCAGGTAGTTGGAGATGTACTGCAATGGGGGATACCATTTCAGTGATCTTAAAGGCACCAAACCTTCTATGTGTGGTCTTTGGAGATTGCCCCTGAAATCATAAGTTCCCTGTGTCCAGCCACACCCTGTCTCCAACCTTGGGTGGTGTATAGATTCCTTTGCTGTGGTTTTGCATCACTTCTTGGGCTTGCTTGTGCACTAATATTGCCATGTCATGATTAGCTGCCAACTGCTCCAGCCTTTCATCCACACTGGGTGCTGTGGTGACACAGGTGGTGGGGTAAGGTGATGGTTCATAGCCATACAGAAGGGAGAACAGTGTTTGTTTGTGCACACTGTGCACCTTGCTGTTGTGAGCAAACTCCATGTCCAGAAGTCTTGATGACCACAAGTTAGGAAACTCAGTGCAGTAATATTGTAGATAGGGCTCAAGTTCTTGGTTGACCCACTCACTTTCTCCATTAGTTTGAGGGTGGTACATGGTCAATAACTTTTGTTGTATGCTGAGTGCCTTGTAGAGTTCTCAAGTGAAAGTGGAAGCTAACTGTGGACCTCAATCTGAGATGACCAACTCAGGGAGGCTGTATCTTTGAAACACATATCTTTGGAACAGTTTCACAAGTCCTTTGGAGTCAATAGTTTTGATGGTTGGGACAAACACAGCTGCCTTTGTGAGCCCTTGATCTACAATCACGAGCACCAAGTCATAGCTGCCTGAAACAGGCAGGTCCATAACTAGATCCATAGAGATTTGTTGAAAGGGGAAGGGGTTTTTGGGAACATCATGGAGGGTTACCAGTGGCATTACCAGGTGTGTAATAACCTTTGCCACCTGACAAGTGGGACACCCCCTGATGTACCCTTGGACTGCCTTGTGCATCCCTGGCCACTATACATCCACTTGCATCTTCCACATCATTGTGGTGATACCAGGGTGGCCAGCATGGGGATCATTGTGGTATTCTTTGAGACATTCTCATCTCACATTAGGTGGGATGTAGAGATGGTTTCTCATTCTTTTAGTGCCATCTTCAGCATTTTGTATGTACTCATTACCAACCAGTGTCATGTCTTTGGGAGTTTCTTGTACCATGTGCTTGTACATTTCCTTCAAAAGGATGAGAACACCTTCTATTCTGGGAGGAATCACCCCCCCTTCAAGCCACAACAACTTGTTGAGAACTGTTACTGTGGGTGAAAGATCAGCACCATAATTGGGCCAGTGGGAAAGAGCATCAGGAGCTGACATAAGTTGTCCTGCCACTCCCTGGCCCTCCCTCTCTCATCCCTCCTCCCATCTAGCTCCTCTAGCACCAACAACCACCACCCCAACCCTCCTTCAAGGTAATCCCCCCCCCTTCTCCAGTCCAGATGCTGATGCCCATTCCCCCTCCCCCATCCATCCCCCCTCTTACCATCCATCTCATACATTGATTTATTACCAAATAGAATTATGTGTATGTATTGTAGATATTGTGCTAAATGAATTTGTTTTCTCCTTCATAAAAAGTGTGAACTAAAAGAAGCAAAAAAAGCAAAAATGGCAAAGTATGGCAAGCTTGGGTTGACAACATTGTGGCTTTATTTTGCTATTTATCATCTTTTTTTGCTATATGTGTCTATATGTGTCTATATAACACTATATTTAAGGGGGGATGGTTGGGGTGCCATAGATCCCATAGTTGTCCCTATTGCATCTTTAGTGATAAATAGTGGAATATAGCAATATATAGTGATAAAGAGTGAATAATGGCACTGTCAGTTTTTCCTGATGTGGGACATGAGAGAATGCAAGGGAGAACCCTTGCAACTTGGACAGCCAACAGGCTTGGCATGGGTTCAACTTCTGCAGATGTCACCAGTAGGTCAAGTTCTTGTGATCAGTGAAGAAGACAGTCTTCTTGACCAGCAACAACAAATATTGTCAGAATGCATCTAACACCTGTATTACAGATAACATCTCCAAGTCATAGACTTGGTAATTTTGTTCTGTGCCCTTGAGCAACTCAGATAAATACTGGCATGGATGCCATTCACCATCTTCTTGTCTTTGAGTGAGCACCACTCCAGTTCTGAGGTTCGAAGCATCAGTAAACACTACAAAAGGTTTTCTGGGGTCAGGGATATGAAGGACTAGGGCTGACACCAGGAGATCTTGTATTTTTCTAAATGCAGCCTTTTGTTCAGGGCCAAAGTCCATGACACTCCCTTTTTTGACAGCTCGTGAAGGGGCTTGGCTATGGCAGAGAAATGTGGAATGAAGCATCAGTAAAAGTTGAAAAAGCCAAGAAAACTTCAAAGTTCCTTGAGGGTCTTGGGCTCTGGCCAGTCTTCTTTGGTCTTTGAGTGAACCACCATGTTGTCCATGTATATGACCTCTCATTTTTGTAGCACCTCTTCCTCAAAGGTTTTATCCATGAATCCTTGAAAGGTTGGTGGTGAGTTGCAGTGGCCAAAGAACATCACGGTTGGCTCAAAAGGTCCTTGCAGCATTATAAACACCTCTTTCCATTGATCCTCTTCTTTTACTCAGATGTTGGTGAAACCCCATCTCACATCAAATTTGGCATAGTACCAGGATTCTGTGAGGTCATCCACCAACTGTTGCACATTGGGTAGTGGGTAGGAATCCTGGATAATGTGTAAGTTCAAATACTGGTAGTCTTGGATAAGTCACTTCTTCACATCCTTCTTTTTGACAAAAAAACACTGGTGCAGCCACAGGGGACTTGGAATCAACTATTTTTCCACACTTGTAATTTTCATCAATGAACTCATCGAGGGCCTTGAGTTCATCCTGGCTCATAGGGTAGAGTGGGGCATGTTTCATTAATTTGTCATTATCCTTTGTAAACTCTGGCATGGTATTTATTTGATGATCGAGGGGACCTCGATGCAGTGGCAGCAGTATGTCATCTTCTGAGAAGACTTTTGAAAATTCTCATATTTGAGGGGTACCCAAACATCTTCCTTGAACTTGGAGGCTTGTATCTCCAATTCCATAGACAACATTGTGTGCTCTACAGAGGAGGTCTTGACCTCATGCTTAGCATCTTCCTTCTTCATTGACTGGTGAGGGGAGTCACCCCAACTGTTGATTTTCCCAGTTTCCCAGTTTACAACCAGTTTATACTGCCTGAGGAATGGCATCCCAAGCAACACATATTCTTTTCATTTTAGCAGCCCTACAAAGCACTTGATTGTTACAGTTTTGTCATGCTGCCAAAACCTTATCTTCAACACACATTTCTGCCTAACAGTGTACTCTGCATGGTTATCTAAAGTCATAATTTTCCAGGGCTGCTCCACTGGATATGTTTGCATTTTGAGTTTCCTAATGAGGTCTTCTGAGAGGAGATTTACTTCTGCTCCACTGTCAATAGTCATGGGCACCTTCACTTTATACATTGGCAGCTCAATCCATCCCAAGGGAATTCAGCAGACATGTCATATTTGATCCCTATAGATGTACACTGAGCAGACAAAACAGACTTTGATGGAACACCCTGAAGATGAGATCCTCATATGGCATTAATATCTTCATTGCTTAGCTTGACAATCACTCCTGATGTCAACTGGATGTTATGGGCTCTGAGACCCTGCCACTGAGGTGTCACTTTTGGTTTAGGACATATGCAAGCCATGTGCCCAGTTTCATTACAGTTGAAGCAGGTGATTTCCCTGACTGCTCTGTTCCATTTCACAGGGGGTATGTACTTGTGGTCTGCATCCATAGCATTGGGGTCCCTCAATGCCTGTGGTCTATAAGGAAAGCTGGGGTTGTACCCAGTCTTCCTATCATCAAAAAATTTCTTCATCTTGGTAGACACCAATGCCTCTCCTGCTTTCTTAACCCATTCTTCAACAGTCTGAGGAGTCTTTCCTTGATTCAGGACCCAGTCCCTAAGTTCTTTCTTCAACCCTCATCCAAAGAAGATAGCTCCATCAGTAGAGTTTTCCAAGTAGCCAGCTCAGTTATACAATGCATGGAAGTCAGATATGTATTTCTCCAACATGCCACTTCCTTGTGAGAGACATGTGAGATGAATTGTCACAAGGGCTTTCTGATCTCCTGCTTCAAACATAGTGGTAAGACATTGTACAAACTGTTCAAAGCTGTTGTGATAATATTCTTCTCCACTCTGGATGTGGCTTGTTATGTAGTTTTGTGTGAATGAAGCAGCAGATCCTTTGGTCATGTATGAGAGGGCAAGGGCTACTCTGACATGATCATCATTGTAAACATGGGCATTCACAGAAAGGTATCTGCAAATCATGGTCAACCATGATTGGAAACATTCATATGATGCATCAAACTCGAAGGGCTTGTTTAGGTTAAACTCTTGTCCTCCATTAGGTAGGTGATCCTTCTCGCTTCTCAAATTTAAGGTTTACATATATCCTCTTCCCAAGTTTAGGATGAACCAATCTAAGATTTGTTGATCAGTAGCCCCTGGCACTGGGAATGGCACTATGGTTTTCCCTTGAGATACACTGGGGTTCCTGGCTTGCTCCCCAGGTACATTTACATGAAGTTCTTCCATCATTGCTGCTAATCCTTCCTCAAGTTCTTTGTCTTCTTTATGGGGGATTACCACATCTTCTTCAGGTTCTGCTCCATTGTCACTGGTCAAGTCCCCTAGTAGGTCATTGTCAGTATTGGTGTTGGCTGGCCTTTCTCAGTAGCTAATAAAGGCTGGGTTTCGAAGTGGTCTCAATGCTCTAGCAGGGTACAGAGCAATTGGACTTGAGAAGAGTTTTGCTTTAGAGATGGAATGAGGTGGGACAGGAGGTGGCCTCTTTGGAAGCATCTCAGTTGTCCTTGGCACAATGCTAGGCTTTACTTGAGACTGGTCAAAAGGGTTGGGAAGTCTCTTGGAAGTGGTTGCTACAGGAGAATCCCAAAGTAGCTTCTTGCCTAGAGACATTGATTGATTGTTGCCTGGTGTAGACACCTTGGGCAACTCATATGGAGTTGATGAGAAGGTAGATGGGTGCATGCTTGATGGCACTATACCCTAGGACAGGGAGAGTCCATTACATGCAGGCACAGCTATGTAATTGCCATCCAGGGTAGAATTCAAATCTTTTGTTATGCTCCATGAACCGAAATGCCTAAGACAGGCAGAGGTGAGTTAAGTGGAACTACATGAAGACAAACCCCAAAACAAGGATGCTTCATAGGGTACTCTGTACACTTGGTGGTTTTATCATATGTTTAGAATCAAAGGTCCCTCAACCACTAAGACAGCAGTGTGGGCAACTCTTCTTGTGAGAGCACAAGGGGAAAGAAGGGAAAGCTGTAGGTAGAACCTAGGCTCATCCCAAGGGGTGCTGAGTCAGAAGGAGATGGTGAAAGGGACCTAGAAGGCAAAGAAGGATTTTTCTGGGTGGCTGGGGAGTGTTGGTGATGAAGAACTCGAAATTCTGCCCTAGGTAGATGGCAGGGAACTTTCTAGGTCGGTAGAGGCTATGTAGAGACTTGGGACTCAGAGGGCAGCGATTATTGACTCTTGTAGACGAAAGGAAAATTTTGTAGATGCAGGGGGACCAAATTCATGATCTGGTGGCGATTTTCTTGCACAGAAAAACTCGAAGATGGCAATTAGACAATGAGAGAAGACTCTGGGAACTCTGGGGGATACTCTGGTGACTTGAAAATACTCTGGATAATGACTCTGGGGACTCAAGGGACTCTCAGATACACACAAAAGTGATGCCAAAAGGTGGGTGATTATTTTTCTATGTACAGCAGACTTTTTGTAGTGTAAGGACAGTGGTTTCTAAGGTAAAATCAGAATATTTTGGATCTGTCATATGTCAAAAATAATAAGAGAAAAAATAAATGCCAATGCATGGACAATCACATGCATGGCAGCAACACAGACAAAGGTAAGACAAGTAAAGTCCATAAAATGAAGGTAAGTGAAAGCAGAAAGCATACAGACAACATGCCTGGGTAGCAAGTGTACATTGTAGGGGGAGGCAGTGATTTCTTCAATGAGTTCTGGGATGCAGTGGGCAGCATTATGGAGTGGGCAACAGCTTTGGTGCTTGTAGGGTGGATATAGGTGCCAAGATAAGGTGACATGTGACAGGTCAGAGGGGATCACCAATGGACAGTGTTCAGTAATCATGTGTCAAGGGCAGATTGGGTGTGATAGGGCATGGCCTTATTATGGAAGCTGAGGAGTCAGTGGCAATGTTTCTGGCAGGAATAGGGGTATGTGATGAGAGTGTACAATGGGTGGTATGTTTATTGCAGCATGCAGCGATATTTTTAGTGGGGTGGTGCTGTGATTGTAGGGGGATGTGTGAGTGATGACAGATGACACAGAGAAAAGCCACTTGGGGTGTTCTGCAGCCTTAGGGAGTATGGACTCCCTACAGTGGTGGAGACAAGTTCACAGAGAGACTGACACAGTCAATCCAAATAGTGATGATTCAAAGAGTAGATTCAAACTGAGGGACAAACCCCTCAGTTGTGTACACTATATAGTACATGAGTGGATCTAAGATGGATGTACCCTAGAGATCTCAAACAAGATCCTAAGTACCAAGATGAAAGGCAGTGGTCTGCAGCAGCCACTTGTCTGACTGCAGATGACTAAATAATACAGATTCAGAATGAAACACTTGAAATGGTAGATAAGAGTCTGCAAGGTTACCATTGAGATCCAAGGCAGTGCCTATTTGAATGGTACACCACATGTGAGCATGTCCACAATGTCTATGCCAGTGAAGATGGCAGCAAGTAACATAAGAAGAAGAAACAAAACAAAAACCTTGTCATGAGGGAAAGTGAGAGCCAACCAGAAGCTGACCTCTTGAACAGCATACCCCCATGGCAGAGGCAGTGGACAAGTAACATGTAGTAACAGATGGTTGGGGTGCCATAGATCCCATAGCTGTCCCTATGGCATCTTTAGTGATAAATAGTGGAATATAGCAATATATAGTGATAAAGAGTGAATAATGGCACTGTTGGTTTTTCCTGATGGATTGCTCTATGTGGAGACAAACAGCTACATGGCTACAATGCTATCCAGGATTGTGTAGGTAAATCCCTGTTGAACACAGTGTGGCAACACACATCAACATGTGTAAACACCCAAGTAAATAGTGAGCTCACAGGGAATTGAACCTGGGACCACCTGGAACTGCACCACATCAGCAAACTAGCCTTGCTCTGTACAGAGCCATGCAGATCTGTATATGGTTACAGACCTAACAGAAAGGTACCTACTATTACAGAGCTTGACAGTCATACAAATTTATGCACACTTCTGATTGAGATCAATGGCTGTACAGCATTCACAGAAGCAATAGACTGCACAATAGACATCACATTGTGCATGGTAATGAGATATGACCAATGGTATAGAATGTGATAAAAGAATGACAGCTAATCGAGCACCACCTCAAAATCATCCTCAGAAGCAATTGTCATCTTTCCACCTAATGATGCACTGTACAACACCTTGATGAGAGCTGACACGACATGATAACATACCCTTACCTCCCAGTAGTTGCCCAACCAATCCTGAGCATCTGAGTCATCGCAGCATGTTTATGATTACCATCAATCTTAGTCTGCATGGCCATGAGCTGCACAAATACCTTGGAGTATATACTGGATTTGAATTGGTGATCCTGTCAAATTCCCATGACAGCATACTTGTCAATGGCAGCCTGTAACTGTAGAAAATGAATAGAGGTTAACAAGCAAGATATATAACCTACCACCATTGCCGCAAGGCAGATAACAGGTTTAGGAACCTCTCATGCAAACACTTCTGGGAAAAGATTACTGAGAGTGGAGGGTGTGGCATAAAAAAAATCAATAATGAGGCCAGCGAGAGCAGGAGATGTCATGTTGCATGTTGTACCCTACAGAAAAAAAATAAAGTTAGTTGGATATCACCCAAGACATAGTAACAAACATCTTCTTCAATGCTGTCTCTCACAAACTGCACTCCCCAGATCAACTCTTGTGCATTGGCCAGATTCTCCTCCACCAGTCAATTGCCACCTAGTGGATAGTGCCACACAACATATTCACAAGCCTTGGCTTTGAGGGTTGATTGCCATGTCATGAGTGCCTCCCAAAGCTGCAAAACACATTAGGATGCACCACAAGGATATGAGGAAATCATACCAGGATGCCAAGATCCTTGTGGTAATCAGGCCAGTAACCTGTTCATTGTCAGCAAGCATCTAGTTCAAAAGCAACACAGCACTCACCACAAGGAATAAGCATGCCCATTTGTTCATGCTCAGCCATCGCTTCAGTAATGTACAATGCACTCTTCTCATCAACAAACCATGCTCTGCTGGGGAAGGGGTCTGAGGCAGCACCACACTGGGCAAGTTGTTTAGCTCATTCAATGATCTCACAGAATTTATAAGGGTAGGAACAAAGCTTGGTTGCAGGTCCACCTAGTTCACCAGGAGCTGAAACTTGTTGGGCAACAGCTGGAGGTGAATGTTCATCCAACAGCACATCTTGTTGGAGTGGAGCTGAGCAATTAGGGAGCTGCTGTTGATGAACATTATGTAGATGTTGAGGATCTGGAGCATGAGGGAAATGGTTTCAATGGTGATGTTCTTCAACTATGTCAATTTCAAAGCATGCATCCTCAGCAAGTAGTGCTGGGTCTGAACAAATAAAATTGACTGCTTTCTACTTGAATGACACTTACCAATTAGAGGAGTGCCATGCCAATGGGAAGTCAGTGGTGTTTGGGACTGTCACTCTATAGCATGACATGGAGTGAGTGACATTGGTCAGTGACTAAGTACTTACCTTGTTGCTGATTGTTTTGAACCAAACTCTCAGCTGCTCTATCTTCTTCATCAGGAGATACCTTGTCGACAATAACATCCTGTACAACCGAATATAGGACAGTGGGATGTAAATGGATAGAATTGTGATGAAAGCTTACAATACTGCCACTGCCTTGCGAATGCTGGATACTTTGAGAACGAAAGCCATCATCACTGGCTGGTGTACATGGAAAGTAGTGGTAGTCTGGTAGCTGACTCTCCTCTTCCTGAGAGTCATACCTGCAGTAGGCAGGGTGGCACACACCATCATTGAGGCTACTGAATAGCTTTGCAGCCTAGAGGGTGCACCACTAACTGTTAATGACCCATGCCAAAAATCAAAGACTACATTAGTGGTTGCACTGAGACATTGGCATAAATGCACTATGAGAACTCAGGGGAGTGGATCCCCCATGAGAACTTGGGGTGGCAGAACTCCCACAAGATGCTGGGACAGCAGAACCTCTGCATGATGCTGGGGCAACAGAACTTCTCTGAGACATAGGGAAAATAGACCCTTGATGGGATGTGGGTGCAACTGAGGACATAGGTGTAACAGACCCAGCACAAGATGTAGGAGCTGGGGTGACATCATCTTCTCCATGTTGCTTGTCTGACTCTGCAAGGCGAAAGCCATATCAAGAACTGCCAACAGCTGCTTGATATGTGGGCAGAGGCACCCCATCGAGGTTAGTGGGCTTTTGTAAACTCTTAGGCTGGCTGCGTTGTTAGTAACAGTAATGGGCCTGCAAGGTCATAGATGCATACTGGTTGACTGTCACCCAACACACAAGCAGAAGACATCTTAACATGTGGCTTTGGCTTTGACTTCACCAGAGCCAAGGGATTCAATAGTTCATTAGCAGTGGCCATTTCGAGGTGGGATGCATGGCAGGCTTTGGAAGTGGCAGTCTGTTCAGTCTGGATATGTTCGATGTTCCGAAGTTGAGCAATTTGCCCACCACTCCCTTTGGTCATCCTGGAGGAATGACGCATAGACTCAGCACCAGTGACAACTATAAAACAATTGAGAAGCGAGTCATTTACAACACTGTGGAATAAAGCCTTATGAGTGCTCATATCAGCTGATGTGGCCTTCCTTGATTTTTTGCGAGTGTCAAGACCAACCTCTTGTGGGAAGGTTTGGTTGGACTGAGCCAACTGCTTTCTTGGATCAGAAGCAGCTGTCAGTGCAGATGAACTCAAGGTGTGAAGGAAGCTCGAGGACTCACCTTGTTGGCCACTTGCTTTAATACTGCATGCTGATAAGACCATTGTAGGGAGGGTATCCTCCCTACTAGGTATTTCACTTTATTTCCTTGTTTTTACTTACTGGGTTGTTCCTTTTCTTTTTCTTTATCTTTTTACTTCATGTTTGGACGCATTGTGGCTTATGTAAGCCTGCACAAGTACTTCAAGTACACTTTACATACCTAGAACAATAATAGAGGAACCTCCATAGATGAAAAAGCTGGAATTATAGATGCAGAGACTGGGACTCTTGTTTCTCTGTCCCTGATGTGCTATAAACGTTTTCTTGAGTCTCTTCTGGATTTTTGGGCGCATTTTTGGTCTTTTCAGCATACTCTTTGACTCCCCACCAGGCAACTCTAGCTCCCTGGGTCGAACTAGGACCCTTTTCCAACAGGAGACTCTTCTAGTCTCCTCCCACACTCTTTTCCCATCAATCTTTACACTGTGTGGACAGACACAAGTTTGGAAAGACTCAGAAACCAAATGTGCATGACTTGTTTGAAAAATGTTTTAGAGCACAATTGTATAATTTGATAGGATGTTCAGCACATACTCTTGAAACACGCACTTGATACCACTGAATTGATGGTGTTAAAAGTGAATAATAAGATGAATGAAACAAGCTTGTTATGTAATCTACAAGTCAATTACCATCTGTCCAGCCACATCAATCAGCATGAGGCAGGGCAAAAATTCAATAGGCAGTTTCATAGATGTAATACACAGTATGTATGAATGTGATGATAGTACTGAAATTCAATGATAGCACCAACGAACAACCCAGGTTGTTGCATAAGGGGGAAATTTTCATTTTGCATTCTTCTTCAGTAGGCCATATCCATGCATGTCCTTATGGCCACTCCAATTTGGTACCTCTTCAACAGTGCCAAAACCCTCTAATAAAATATCCCTGACAGTATTGTAGTTAAGTGCATCATCACTTGTAGACCAGTTGGACCTGAGTGCTCTGAGCAATTTGTTGACTGTTGAATGAAGGGGCTTGAAGAAGGTGGTAAACTCATCAGTCACCATACCTGGCTCTGTTACCAAACCTCATTTGTGCAACCCAAGATTCACTGCATTGGTGGGGTTGGCCACAGATACCCAGGGCTTCAACATGGTCTGAGTAACATGCTTATCCTGATGAATGGTTCCCAGGCCTGCATAAAGAACACACATCCAAACAAGGACATAAATGAGTGATTCTAAGTCATCACTCGCAGTGTGCATCATGTCATCTTTCTTATAGCCAATGAGAATATTAGCTGACATGAATGGTATCATCCCCTATCCAAAAATCATAAGCAATGACAATTGAGGGAGTGGGGGATTACTTATGGTATGATCACCAGCAGTCAAGGCCTGGGGTTGGGATTGATCAAGTTTGGTCGCATAGTCAAAATTGATGAGTAGGCCATTATGCAAGGTGCCAGTCCAGATCTGTTGGCACCTTTCCTGATCCCACCGAATGAGCTTCTGCTCATGTGTTTCCTCTGTTATGCTGTCCACTGCATCATTATGGTGAGACTCCATATGAGAATCCCTACCATCATCTTGGGAACATTTACCATCACAGGGCCATTCTTCACTACTGGAGGCTGCAACCTTGTGATGTTGCATGGTTTTGCCTGTGAGAACATCGCAGGGGTAAATCATGATGTTGTTGTCGCTGAGGTCATGGTGCAGAATGTAATATTGCATGACAAGAGTCATATGAACTGTGGGCATTGTCAGAATGTGTACAGCAGTTTACTGTCCTGACGTACCATCAAGGACATCAATAAAAATGCTGAGAAGTTTGTGGATAGAATTGAAGTTAGATAGGGGAGTGGCAACTGGCCACATAACAAGCCTACAGTGGATTCGAACATCTTCTATGTGGAAAGGGAAATCATGACATAGATGCATATCATCATCTGAGCCACCAATTTTAACAGTGCAGGCAGCAACAAGCTCAGGAACCCCCTTCAAGCCTTGGATTTCATGGAGTATATCTTCCTCACAACTGACCCAGCTTGCAGATGTCCATGAATCCTTCACCATGTAGTGCTCCTCATTGAGGCAGACATGCCAGCATGATGTAGCTCAACCACAGATTAAGAAGCTGAAGGAAATCCAATCTATGATATCATACATTATGGACATGACCTGGATAGTGCCAGGGCTGGTGTCCCATGATAGAATGCATCAGGAAATGGATGGGAAGTAAATCAATGTCGGATCATATCTGATGTGTTCAAGATCACCAAGTGTGAGCATCGCTAGCATACATAGAAGTACACATGGGGATCAGTGAATATCATAGGGGCAGGAATGGATAGCTCCAGAGTGATCAAACATATGGGCACGAAACTTCTGACCAGTGATGGATAATGCAAATAAGAATCATCGACCTGGTTGGGCTGTGAAGACTGCATAAGCTTTGCACATAACAGCATTGCGGATAGTCCCAACATCATTGGATAGCGAGTACATTCCAGTCATTAGCTCCATGAAGGATATGACATCCTTCCATGACAATTCTGGTTGAGGTCTGAAAGTGTGTCCAAGAGAGTCCTCACATAGGACCATGTCAGGTTTCCATGGCATCAAACCATCCTTGATCAGTTTACAGGATGTCTCCAAGAACCACCGACAATGCTTCATGTTATGCAAGGCAGTAGTGGCACATGTAACTCTGTGATGGGTAACTGTAGGCCCTAAGATTTCAGTACCAGCACTACCAGGAACAAAGGCATGCATGGCAAGTGTGATCTTGTTCAACCACTTCATGACCTGCCACTCCTCTGAACCAGCAGTAGGTAAGAAGGTCCCATCAATGGTTTCTTCCTGTGAAGTCCTGATGATATGCCTGCAAACAGTCTCACATCTTGTGCCAGCACTTGAGCAACTCCATCGAGGCTGGGATGAGCCAGCTGATGGTGATGGAAGTCTCAGAATTTTGGGAACCTGTGTTGGCTCCCAATGCCCATTATGATAGAGAGCTTCACCTCTGTGCTTGAGAGATGAGATTGTTAGTGGTGAATTTGCATCTGCTTGGGGTATATGTTTCATCGTCATAGGCAGCAGTTTATCGCATTGATCCAGGATATAGTGAGAATGAGTACTGAGAAACTCTTTGTCCATAGTGGCATCCTGCAGTTCAACCAGAAGATCCTGGTTGACATCCTCCACCCTGAAAAATTTGCCCATTGTAGGAATAGATGTAGTTTTTAGTTTCAGAGGGGAGTTCTGTGTTACTGTGTACTGCACATGCATTGAAGTGTCCATGGTGGTAAGTCAGGCTGGTAGTACCACTACAGTTGCATTCACATAATGGTCCCATTGTGATGGACTATGAGTCTGAGGGTGGCTGTGAATGTAAGACATATCTCAACATATTTCACTATGAAACCTGGACAAATATCATATTTGCGACATTTTGGGGCAGAGTCCTGTGTGATGCCAAGTTAAAATTTTGCACAAAGCATAAAATATCATATCCACTGATATACTTCTACTAGATGTCTTCATCATACAATATTCTCAATTGTGATTAGATATGTTCCCTATCTAAACAGTCTTAATAAAAATCACACCAGACAATTTGTGGTCACACCCAGTAATGTCCAGTTTTCACTTGGAGCCTTTCAAGCTCCAAACCACAGAGGGAACAAAGACATGTGTAGATTAATTCAACTAAGAGACAACCCATAAAAGAATTCCTTGTTCCAGTATTTGTTAAGCCAGAAATCATTCAACACTCATAGCAAGTATGACATGTTAGATGGGGATTTGCCTCCTTCCCAAAATGTGGAATAACATGTGCTGGAGAGCAGATATAACACAATGGAATGACCTTTCCCACTCAGCCACCATTACTCTGGGTTGCACATTTTAGTATGTGCATACCAGCAGCAGCATCAGTGGTATTAGACAAAGGAGGGAGTGAGACATTGAAGCATTGAATATAAGCGAGGAAAGTCTCGCTGCGATGGAGATGGAAAATGAGGGGGAGTTGTGCAACAGTATGCCCTGCATAATGATGTGCATATGGTAAGATATTTTAAAAGAAACATACCTCTGAGGCCACTCAAGGGCCAATCACTTTCATCTGTTTGACTAATGACAGCAAAGTCATATTGACAGCTAGGAAGAGTCGCTGAGGGAGGGGAGGCAATGAGGGTTTGGGGTGATTCCAATGATGATTGGTCATGATAACTGGGTTGCTGAACTCGAACTTTGAACTAAATCTGTACCTTCTCAGAGGTGGGATTGAGTACTTCAGCCATTGAATAGTCATTGCAGCGAAAATAGTTAGTAATCACCAATTGTAGGTCAGATAAGCTGAATGTCTCCATGGCTTTGTCAATTGTGACATGCAGTGATGGCTTGAGAGCCAAACAGAATGCAGTTGCAAATGAGGCAAAGATTCTATGAGGGAGTATGATATTGGGAATGGCACCACTAGCTAATGCTTCAGCAGACTCAAAGTAGTTGATGGGTGTGTGACTTGAAACATGGTGGTGGGTGGTATGGAGTGCTTCAAAGTCCAGCTCATGTTCATCCTCTTGGTCTTCATCAACTGCACCTGATTCTCCTTCTCCTTGTTCAGTGGATGCAAGATGTGTGGCAAGGTCAAATCAGAGACATTTTTCACTGTGGTCCAACTGCCAGGCTATCTGTGTGTAATAGTCCTGGTTGTTGCCAGCTGTGTGGGCTGTTTAATCTCAGTGACATGTGCATGCTCTGTAACATCAGCAGTCCATTGCATGACAGCTCCAGAGTTGCAGATAGATGGCACAACATGTTGCAGGAGCTCAAGCTTGGGGATCTCCCAGTGCTGAAGAGGTCCATTACTACCTTGTCTTCTGCCACTAGAGATGATAGCTGTCTTGTTATTGTGAAATGTTTGCAGTGCGGCCTCGACTCTAGCTAAGGCAACATGATCAAAACAAGGCATCTGAGCAAGGTAGCAAAAAGTGAGAAGGGCACTGATAGCCACCAGGAATTTTGGAGGCACAGCACCCACAATGACCCCAATGATATACCTCTGCATAGCATGATGATCATGACCTGTTACTTGCTTAAGCTTAGATACCCCTTCTCCAAACAAGCAGTACCTGACTGGTGTTTGGATAAGAGAAAAGTGATAGTCAATTTTGGCCGATCCAAGAACGTTATTACACCACTGCAGGTCGTGGTCCCAGAATAAGTGGTGGAAATGGTGGAGGACCTCTGGCATGAGGAACTTCGAAGGGTCAGAAAGCAGCCAGTCTTGCCATAATGGCTTGTGTACACCACTAAGAGAGTAGCGCTTAGCAGCCTTGAAGAATTCTTCAAAGTCATTCAAATCAGCTTCAATGCATGCCCATTTGATGTCATCAAGCATTTTCATAGCTGTGCATGGGGGGTGGGGGAAAGCATCTCCAAATTCCTTATATATCGCAGTCAATACTGGTGAGGCCCTGGGACTAATGCATGCCAGTAGACTCTGCTCAGGTGTATCAGTGATATAAGCAACAAGAGGAGTGAAGCAGTAATGCAAGTTCCCAATGGGGTCACTCATCATAACTCCAACTGCCACAGCAATCTTGAGGGGCTTCAGCACAAAATCTAGGCTCTCGTGAACAAGCTGGTTGGACAGCAGGCTGCAAACATGAGCCTTCCCATGGATGAATGATATGACAGGTAAAAGTGCAAGGAGAACATGGCCATGTAGTGACCCCTTACTTTGAATGTCAGCATCAATGTTGGCAAGGCTAAGGAGTAGGGGGTGTGCCATCCTATTCTCAGTCATCACTGAGATGTTAGTCTTGTCAGAAGATAAGACAACCCCAAGAAGTGTTCTGCCATTCAGTATCTGATCCTGTGTCAAATCAAAAAGACATTGAGCTCTGAGCAACCAATGGCTTACCTGCAAATTCCAAGCATGATTGCCTGACAACCAGTCCTCATAGATATGAATTATCCATGCAGACAATGACCACACTCCTCACGGGGTGAAGGAGATGTGGGGTGTAAAGAAGGGGTGACTAAGAAGCGACTGAAGGCATTCAAGTGGATCTCAATAGTAAATAATGGGTTTGCACCTAGTTGAAACCTGAGGGAGGAGATCATGCAATTTCCAGCATGGACCAGATGGTAACATTTCTGTGTGAAGGCATAGCTCCTTTGTGGATTGAAAAGAGATGGGAAGTTGCTTGACCTGTGATGAGTTCCATTCAATAAAAAGGAAACAAAGAGGAAGATGGCTGGACACACCAGTTGCAAAGATAAGAAATCATCAATGGCAGCCATACTGAGCCATGAACACAGAAGCCAGGACACCAATTGCCAATCTGCCCCTGATGCGAACAGATAATATAGGTTTTGCTGCTGAAGTGTTGCATATTGATCATCGAAGCACTGGTCCATGAACATGGTCCCCCCTGGATATATCAAAGGCATGTTTGGATGACTATCAATAATGGGAATGGAATCTTGATGGTCACTGACCACATGGCTTGCACTGTCCTCATTCACTCTGAGTTCAAGTCCATCCAAGGTTGGCCCATAGTCAACAACACCCTCTTCAGGGTCTCCAACGGAATCAGGGCCAACTTGATGCCAAAGCTGGGTAGGAGAGTGAACTTCTGTGCCATTCTGAGTGGTGGTGGAAGAGTTACAACAGAGATATGATGATGAAAGGTTCACCCATGAACCACATGCATTTGAGGGCTGATTCATGGGTTGGAGAACATGCATCTCGCTTGGAAACCTTCTCCCACAGTCAGGGCAGAATGACATCTTTTGCAATCAAGGAAGCTTTCACTTGCCCTTAGGCATGGTGGCAAGGAAAACAGTATTTAGATGGGATTGAAAAGCTGACTATGCTATGTAGTAGCTGAGGAATTATGTAAGCTTCTGTCTACTTGATGTACATTTCAGTATTACCAAAGTCAGTAGTACAAACACTAAGTACTCTGGCCTCAACTGCTTGCTGTGCGACATCGTTGCACACATATCTTTTGTAAGTGGTGTTTATATTTTCCTCCACCCAAGCCATGTATCCCAGATCCACTACCAGCTACAGCCAGAGATGAATTTACTCATGACAATGGTTTCTCTATCACTTGCAGCGTCTGCTCACCTCATGGCTAATGACATGTTTCCAGATTGCACATCATCGATGGAGGTTTACCAGAGGAAAGTCTTGGATGTGTTAGGGTAGTAGGATTGATGAGGAAGAGAGAGACCTACTGAACTACAACATAAGTGACTGAAAACTATGAGGACGAGAAGTGGATCCAACAGAGACATTCCACAGGTTACTACTGCCACTGGTGAAGCTGAACATGAAAACCCACATCCCACTACAGGACCATCTCGGGGTAGAGAAGAAACTGAGATGATTGAGCACTGTTACTACCCTTGCCACTGATGGTACAGCTGCAAATGTCACTAAGAGGAGAAGGTGAGTATTAATCTTGAGTTGGACAGGGGACCACAACTGTCACTGTCTATGAACAAACCACTTATGATGAAATCTCACCAGAACACCCAAGACAAGGAAACCAACCATTCCCAAATGCCAACCATTTCTCATCCTGGTGTAGGGAGAATGTCCTCCCTAGTAGGATATTTCTTTTATTTTCTTGTTTTTGCTTATGTTTTCTTTTACTATACTTTTGTTTCACTTTTACTTAGTATTTGCACGTGTTGTGGCTTATGTAAGCCCGCACGAGCACTTAGAAGTGCACAGTACATACTTAGAATAATAACAGATGAGCTACCCCAGATGAGAAGCCAGAAATAAGATGAAACAGACTCGGAATTTTAGTTCTCCCTCCCCAGACACTCAGTAGACATTATCTTGGGTTTTATTTGGATTTCAGGGCGCATTTTTCAGTCTTTTCTACACTCTTTGACTCTCCACCAGGCAACTCAAGCCTCCTGGGTTGAATTCACCCCTCTCTTCATATCTAGGAGACCCCTACTAGATCCCAGGGTCCTTTCCCTCTCATCTCTACACTGGTTCTTCCACTCTTCCTGCAAAGCACGAAAGGTCACCCCATGCTGAAGCAGGGATGACCCTCAAGAAGGCCAAACAAACCACACCAGTTGGATGTTAATGACTGAAATTACTGGCCAGACCAGGGATCGAACCTGGGTCCTCCCACTAGTACTGGGGTGCCTTACCACTAGGCTACCTGACCATTCCTACCCTGTCTAGAGTGTGGATTCTCATCCCAACAGATGTGTGGTATGTTGAGGACTGCATCATCTGGTCAAGGATTGTCCAGTAATAGCCAAAGATCCAATGAGGTATGTTATTGTTTTGGGTGTGCAACTGCATGATCTCATTCCATCAAGCACTGTGAAGCAGATAGTGTGGTTCCCTCAAATTTTTCTAGTGCCTTGGCCATGCTGAATGCCAACCATCCAATAACCCCCAACACTGTCCAACCTAGCTCATCCTGCATCACCCTGACCATATGTCTCCTTTCCCTCCAGATGATTGCACTAGATTGTCTCATGTCTACTATCATCAGTTCCACATGCAGCTCACATGTCACAGGCATGCCCCCACCAGATGCATACCCTCATCCTTTGACACATGCTCGGTTGTTGAAAGTAGCGAGGGCATGAAGGTTAGTGTGACATCTTTGAACCCACCCATCGGGCAAAGGATAGGAATCCTTCACAGTGTATTTGTTGAGTTTGCAGTAGTCTTGTACTAGCCACTTTTTGCTGTCCTTCTTTCCAACAAAGAACACCAGTGATGCTTGCAGAGATTTGGATTTGTGAATCTTCCCAGCATTTAAGTTCTCCTCAAGGAACTCATTGAGAGACTGTAACTCTTCTCAAGAGAGAGGATAGATTGGTGACTTCTTCAGCTTGAAATCATCAGCAAGGTGGATCTCATGATCCAGGTGGGGTCAGCGAGGTGGAAGCAGTGTGTCATCTTCTGAAAAGACCTTGGCGAACCTCTTGTAATGCAGTGGGAGTGCAACCTCTTCCTTCTGAAGAGCTGCCTCGAGTTGTGTTGAAATGGAAGTTTTTCGCAGCATAACAAAGTCTTCATCGTTGGATGATAGTGACAGTTCCATTACTCATGGAGAACCGAAGCCTATCATCTTTCGCTTTTTCCAATTGACAATTGGGTTATATTCTTGTAGGAATGGCATTCCCAGAATTGGGTCTTCCCTATTTTTGAGGACCATTTTGAAGGCATGAATCTTCACAAGTTTGTGGAAGATTCAAGCTGTGAAGGAGCAGATGTGAGTGATCTTCTGCGAGCTTGGCCCTTCGAAACTTCTTGTGGTCCAGGGATGTTTGACCTTAGTTCATTTGAGAGAATATTGTTCCATGATTCATGGGTGAATGACATTGACTTCGGCACCACTGTCAATCACTGCTTTGATTACTGGGTCTTCTCTGTCCACCAGATACACAGACCCGAACAATGAGGAAATTGATTGTGATTCTTCAAAGTCCATGACTACAGAAGTAGTATTTTCAGTCCATTGTATCGAGGAAGAAGAGATAGTAAAGTCTATGGCATCACCCTGCACAGCAGCAGGTTTGCCCTTTAAAAATCTGGCACTTTGTTCAGATTTTCCTTTGTGTTGTTGGTTGGACCTGCAGGCACAGTTGTCTTGATGTCCTCAGTGTCCGAATATAGTTCTTCAAGAAGTTGGCAAATCTTGTTTCACTGATCCTGTCAATTTGGGGAATGTCCTTCTTTTGGGCATTCCAATTTTCAGTGACCAACTTCATTGCATCCCCAGCACGTGATCTCTCTGATCTGTGACCATGAGTTGCCTTTCTGGTTCCAGGACCTCTTTGCAGGTCCACCAGATTGTTGTCAGTGGTCCATGTCCATCACATATGGATCTCTATCAGGTGCTCAGTTAAAATGGGACTTTGTTATATTTTGTCCCAGGATGCATTGGTCTTCTTTCATTTGTTGACCAGTAAAGAGGTGAAGTTGAGCGAGCATGGTTTGAGCAGCTGAAGTGGCAGTGATCCATTCCCTAGGTGTGGTAGGGCAAGTGTTGGTTTTTAGGATCCATTCATTCAGCTCAGGTTTGAGGCCTCTTCCAAAGAAGACTCTGGCCTCAGGGCTTGTCTCTGATAATTTTGCCTTGTTCGAAGCATTGAGGAAGTCGGTGATGTACTCTTCAAGGGTTCTCGACCCTTGTTGAATCGAAGAGAGTTTAAGTAGTGCCATCTGTGACACTTCCCCAATCTTGAACATCTGGTCTAGTTTGTCAAGGAACTGTGACCATGAGTCCATGATCCAGATCACATCGAGCAATAGATTTTTCTTGGCATAGTTCTCTGCCCAAGCCTGGACCAAGCCCTTTGTCATGAATGACAAGGTGAAGCCAATTTTCTGCTCTGCTAATTGGTACATGTGAGAGTTGATACCCGAGTAGGTTTTGATGGATGTCAACCATGCATCATAAGTTGCATGATTTCCATCATACTCTCATGGTTGGTTAAGGTTAAGTTCCTTGTGCACTGCTCCAGAGTTAGAGTCGTGTCCCTGTCCTTTCTCCTTGGGACCTCCTCCAGTGCCTCCAGGGTCTTTCAGTTTCATAGGGATTGTAAAATCCACTTTGTTCTTGAATTGGTCTCGGTACCATGTCACCAATTGTGTGACTGGAACATCTTGTTGACCAGCAAAGGGTTCTTCTCCCATTTCAATATCTCGGTATGTGGGGTGGATTTCTTGATGAGAATCCAAAAAGTCGCCTCCAAGCGAAGAGTCCTCCTCTTCCTTTCCAGGAGTGATTTGCAGTTCTTGTTCCATGGTTTAGTGGGTTGCCCTAATCCTAGAGCAGAGAAGACTCCATAAGGATCTTCTGAAAAATGTGGTGTTCCTCATTGAGTAGCACCACTAGTCTTTTGTGTAAGAGCTATGGCCTCTGCTACCAGTGAGGGTTGTTTCATAGATGTCAGTGAAGCCTCAGGGGCATAAGGGTGATATTGGGATGAAGTGGAAGGTTCTTGGCAAAGGGGTAAAGCAGATGTTCTGGAGTTTTTCTCCTTCTGCTTTTGTTCCTTTCTGCTGGGAACTGGGGGTCGGAATTTAGAGGATGTGGTTGATCCTGTAACAGAGGGTGGTCTCTGAGGATCGGGTGGATTACTGCTTGGGTGCATAGACATTTTGGTGGTATGGTAGGGTGATGTTGGAAGATGGGTTGGACAATGGCTGGGGTAGTTCCCTCAGGTGTTCTGAGTGTCTGATGATGGTTCTTCTAGAGGGCCACTGGGACTACTGCAAAGGAGATTCCTCATAGAAGATGAAGGGTAGTCAATCAAAGCTACACTTCAGGGATGGGGAACTCAAGACTTCACTAGGGATGATTGTCAACCTAGGAAGACTTTGAAGGAAACTTCAAAGTTCTCAAGAGTTGCATTAAAGTCACTAGACTAGCTTTTAGCTTTTGTTACATGCAGGAATACCTCACCCATCAAAATCGACAAGTGTTGGCAATGAGGCAAGAAGTGTCAAGGCTCTTGTGGTATTGCCTGGGTTGACCTCGAGGGCTTAATAGTTTTACCCCTCCTATGGTCCTTAGAGTGCAACAATGAGAGGAGCAGTTCTGAAGGATTGCAAGGTAGCTAAAAGCTAAGGAATACATCTATGTCCCTATGGGTATATATACTACTTGAGAGTGTTTGGCAGTCTTTGGGGTGTCGCATCGAAGACATGTCACAACATGCTCTAAACACAGTAAGATGACTTGAGAGATAAGAGAGGGCATAGGGTATTCCTTAGGAAAGGAAATGAGTCTGTGAAAGGGGATATTGTTATGCATTTGTGTGAATGATGCATCACACATATCCATTGTAGTCCAAAAGGGGAAGGTGACTCAATGCATCAGAATATGAAATGATAAGCATTGAGACACTTCGATTGGGGAAAGCCATATAAGAGATGGCATAAGGTAACTGTCCAAAAGGGGAAACATAATTGAGTAAGTGTCACAGGACGCATCTCAGCACAAGGAAAGAGAAAGAGAAGGAGAAATGGAATTGCCGGGCAAAAGGCTGCAGGCGATGGGAAAGTCTGCATGCATGGGAAACCGTTTGGTAGGATGCAAAGAATAAAGTGGTGTATCACAAAGCATAACTAGCAAAGTCTGGTTAGCAGGAAGTGGGGTTAGCAGAGACTCAATCTACAAATGCCTGCTCACTATCATGTACAGTAGGCCAGAACCTGGAAGGGATGGGAGAGGAACTAATCACTCAAAGCTGTACAGAGGGAGTGAATAGGAAATGAAGCAGAGGAGATAGGGCAGTGGGGTGATTATGTCCAGTGAGCCCTAGGGGCAGTGGAATCTGTGACCATGCTGTGAGCTGCAAGGAGCAGTGGAGGTGATTACAAGTGACCTGTCTCTGTAAACACCTAGATAGAGGGGTGGAGTGCATTCAGAAATCAGTTTGATTGTGGCATTGGCTCCTGATGGGAGCAGGTTGGTAGAAAGTGGGCCTTGGGGGTGGAGTTCACCCTGGAATTCTGGTGGAGCATTGTCACTGCTGAGTGCCAATTGTCAGCTATGATGGGGGGTTAGCTTGGATGCTTGTGCTGTTGGGTCCCTGGCACATAGAACTCAGAGGAGAGAGGGGAATGGGTGGAATGGTCTTGGTTGCTATGACTGGCCTCTGAGGAGGGGGTTTAGGGCTGTGCCTTGCACAGCAAGCCTCATGCATCGACACATAATTATAAAACTTCTCCCAAAGCTTGCAAAGCTCCATTGGCAACTCCACCAGCATGTTCACAAGGGGGTTCGTGGTAGTAGAGGGGGTCTCACTAGGAGTGGGTTGAGTTGGGGGGGGGGTGTGCCCTTTTGGATGATGTATGGTTCTTCAGTTGGCCTTGAAGGTGAACATACATATTGTTTTGGTACAATCTGAGCCAACCTGGAAGTACTCTACCATTGTCTGAATTGATAGCAATTAGATTAAAGTTGGCATTGAATGAGTGGAAAACTGCTACTGCCCAGTGGACAGCCTTGGGTGCAGTCTTGTCACAAGTAGTCAGAAATGTGGGGACCTAGAAGGAAACACCCTTGTTAGGACCATCCTTGGTTGTCCAGGTGGAAGAGGTGGCTGTGAAAGTGGGCAAGAACAAATCTGGGGAGTGCTGGAGGGGTAAAACAAGCCTTGAATGTACCTTAGCATTTGCCAACATCTGAGAGTCAGACTGAGCACAGTTTGGTTGCTGGGCACTGGTGTCTGGGGGGGAAGGGTCTTCTTCATGGGGGGATGGTGATGGTAGTGGTTCCAGAGGCATCCAAGCACTTCCCCTGACCAAGCAACCCTTGCCAAACACCTCATGCCAGGTGCATCACCCACATGAGCCATCTCCCATGGTTAAGCAACTCTGGCACATCCCCCCTTGCTGACAACCCCCAGCCAAGCACCCCCAGGTTGAGCAGCTCACCCAGCCAAGCACTTCCCCTGGCCAAGCAACCCTGGCCAAGCACCCAGCCATCCAATTTGATCCAGTCACTCAGCCCAGCTATATAAAGGTCACTCAGTTGCATTTTGCATGTAGTCACCCTAGCAGTCCTTCACAGGCTGGGAATGTTCTCCAAAATTTCCCACCCCTGGAGGCATACCTACCAAAAATGGAAGGCACAACTGGGCATGCCCACCAAATATTTCCCACCCGAGGCATGCCTCATGGATATTCACCAGAACACACCCCAGAGCCAGCATTAATGGTGGGCAACTGATCACACTGCAACTCCACCATGGAGGCCAGGGCCAGGTAGGCATGCCTAGCCATTCTTTCCCCCTTCGTAAGTAACCTAACCTAACCTAACCCGTGTTGGGTTGACCCCTTAGGTCCCCAGCCATGCACCAATGCAAATAAATCAACCAGAGCCAGAGCAACCAAGAGCAATCAGACGACAGTGCATGACCACAAGTAAGCCATAGCCATAACCCTGGGCAAGTCAATTTGGACTGCATAACCTAACCTAACCCAAGGTTAATACAGTCATGCCTGCCTGAGTTAGCAAAGTGCCCACTCATGAGGCAAGTCACTTTCTAGTCATATATATGGTTTCCCAGTCCCAGTATATATACCTAGGTAAGCAACTTATGCAGGAATCCCCAGGATCCTGGCCAGAGTGAGTGGCTGTAACCTTGCCAAGTATATCTTGGCATTGTGCTTGCATGTGCCTATCAACAACTGGCTGGCACTGTTCTGTGACAGTTGGATATTAGTCAGGCTGTGCAACCTTATCGAGGCTGGTGAAAAGTGGACAGCATAATACAGGACTGGCCACTATGCAGGGCAACATTGGATGGGCCACTATGATTGCACTGAGACTTTATTCAGAGCTGGCCAAGCACCCCTGGCCAATGAGTTGGGCATGACCACCAACAATTCCTGCCTGGAGGCATACCTACCAAAAATGGAAGGTATGCCTCATGGATATTTGCCAGAACACACCCACAGAGTGAGAGCCAGAGTTTCTTGGGGCTGGAAACCCCCTAGGATGGCCACAGTGAGCACCCCTGCCCAAGCTCTTCTCTCTGCTGGCCGAGCAACACTGGCCAAGCACCTTACCTGACCGAGCAACCTGGCTGAGCAACACTGGCTGAGCACTTTGCCTGCCTGAGAATCCCTGGCCAAGCACCTCAGCTGGCTGAGCACCTCCCCTGGCCGAGCACCTCACCTCAGGTTGAGCACCCCAGGCCAAGCACCTTGCCTGACTGAGCAACCCTTACCAAATATCTCATGCCAGGTGCATCCCCTGGCTGAGCCATCTCCCATGGCCAAGCAATTCTGGCACACCTCCCCAGGTTGAGAACCCCTGGCCAAGTGCTCCCAGGCTGAGTAGCTCACCTGGCCAAGTAACTAAGCACCTCACCTGGCTGAGCACTCAGCCATCCAACTCAATAAAGTCACTTGGCCCAGCTATTTTGCATGTAGTCACCCTGGCTTATGGATGTCCTGCCATCCTGAAAGGGAAGTGGAATATTAGTTGCTTGGCAGCACAGCTCACCAAGGGGGTTGGGAATGACCTCCAAAAATTCCCACTGTGGAGGCATGCCTCACTGCAGAATGAGAGCCAGAGGTTACTGGTGGCTGGCTGATTGCACTGCAACTCCACCAAGGGGGCCAGGGCCCATGATCACATAGTAAAGAGGGGTTTCACCCCCTGGGAGGACCAGAGTCACCGGTCACTGACCGCCCAGCATGGGTTCAAGCCTGTGGATGGCCAACAATGCAATGTGTAACCATGTCACTACCAGGATGACAAGGATAGGCTGCTACCAACTAAGCTTTATACAAGGGGAGTTGGCCATACCATGAAAGATGGCATCCTGCAGTGTGATGCAGGGGAGCTACAGGCCCTCATTAGGTTGGTACACCCCAGGGTGGGATTCAGTAAGGGGAGGGCAGGAGCTTCTCCCATGTGGAGCCTGGAACTTTCATTCTCATTCCAGGAACTTTATCACTGCCATGCAGTACTTGTGCTGGATCCAACCAGACACACAAGGCCTCTGGCCATGGGACATGCATATGTCCATCACCTTGTCTTGACAAGGTCACTCCAGGTGGACATTCGGTGCCTGTGAGGGGCCAAATTTCGTGGACATGGGTCTTTCTTGCCTCGTAAAGACATCATGAAGATAAAGATGGCCTGTCATTGACAATACAAGCCCACGTGCTGCCATGTTGTGATCCAATTCACTCTGCTTGGTGTGCACATTTGTTCCCTTTTTTTTTATAAAAAAAGAGGGTTTGGTGTTTTACAGGGTGGTAGGCATGGTAGTAGTAGTAAAAGACTTTTGAATGATCATTCCTTTTAAACTTCTCATACTATGCTTTCCGAAGTAAAACTCTTCTTAAAATGAAATGTACTTGGTTTACCCTCTGTACTATTATGTTAAATTGTGTACCACATATACCAATACTATCTGTTCTGACTTGTGTTTTGATCCACTTGGCATCTGAATTTAATGCAGAGGATTCAAATTGGGTCCAAACAATGCTCTAAATTTCCTACACAGAATTTATAAGAAAGACAAGGTTTCTGCCAAGACATTGGCCCACCATCTGGTTCACTGAATCACATAGGAGTGACATCCATCATTCTACTGTAGACATACTCCCCATGCCAGATGGCCCTCAACACAGTAGTCAGAAAGTACTCCCTCTTGCAATTGGTATTGGTAAGGCCCTCCCCACAGCGCCACCAATGGGAGAGGATGCAAGGGCAGATAGTGCAGGCAGGAATGGGAGGGATGGGGTTTCAGCAAAGGTGGTGGCAAGGGATAATGATGGGGCTCAGGGGGAACCCTCCCAAGGGCATATGGAAAAGCATGCATTGGCCCTCGGAACCTCCAGCACCTGCAACAAATGTAACCTTCAGAGGATGAAATGCCAACCAAACCCAAATGGCTCAGCCTGTGAGCAGTGTAAGAAGGACAGGCTCATATGCTCCTACTCTAGGCATTCCAGCTGCCAAACCCCATCCATCCCTGCTACAGTTGCTGCCCCACCATCAACCAATGCTTCTCAAAGTCATCCATCAGGTTCACAGGCCAAGTCATGATGCCACACCAGGTCCATTTCACCTCATCCTGCACACGTAGGATCACCATCTCCCCTGCACAAGAAGCTATGATCATTGTATGGTGTTTGGCTCTGGTGTTCAGACTGCCTTGCTATGATGGTGGGGCATGACAAACGGTGTGAGTATTCTTGCAGCAGTCTGTTGGATTGTCTAAGTGATAATTTCCTAGCAATATACAATCCAAAAAAATGCGATGCCCTCATGAAACTTCCACCCCTCAGTGCAGCTGCATCAGCACTTCTTCAGTCAATGACACCTTGGATTGCACCGATCATGGGATCCTCTGCACCTCCTCCCCTGCAAGCCTCCACTCATGCAATGATCCAAGCTCACATGCATACAAATATTGGTATATTTTGGATCACTTGCTTTACATAGACTTGCTGACTGTTAAGTAACATAAAGACCCCACTGGCCCTCTGGCCTCGGCACCACCAGATCAGCAACCAGACCCAGTAACTGCGATTGGTCACCTAGAGGCGAGACTGGCACATCTGGAATATCAATTGCAGGCTCAAGTCTGTGAATTAAATGCTGAGCTCAAGCAGCAAAAAGGTCTTGTGAGAACCTTGATGCGGGAAGTTGAGGAGCTGCAGATCTCCATGCATGGTGGAGAGGGTAAGGTGAAAATGTAATTCCCTTGCCTATGGGTCTGGTTCTTGGAGGTGATTTGAGCACGCAAGTTTGAATGGAGTCTTTTGTCTGCCAGGCAGGAATGCTGCGTTCTGACCCCTAATTAAGCGACACATTAGGACGAAAGAATGGATAATGTTTCAACTAACTGCAGCATCTTCTCTTCTCTATGGAATACCGGACAGTTGCACCCCATTTTACAAAAACAAAATTCATTTGGCAAAAGTCTTCAGTGGGACTTTGAACACCGTTGTTCCATTTTCCAGTTTCCAACTTCGATATTCAAAATGTCTGTCCAAATACAAAATGTAGATTACACTTTGCATTCATCTCAATACACTTGGTCATTTTCCCAAGTACAAAGATGAAATGCATAAGTCAAAAATGTCAAAGTCCAAATGTCTAAGTCCAAATAAAAAATGTAGATTATACTTTGCATTCATCTCAATACACTTCATGATTTTCCCCAAGTATGAAGATGAAATGCATGGGTCAAAAATGTTGAAGTCGAAGTATCAAAAGCACAAAGACAAAATGTCAAATTTCAAAGTATCAAACATGCGAGCCAAAACACCATATGTATAGTAGAAATAGTGGCATGCAACTTCCAGTACATCCCAATTAGATGCCACCTCCAGTGGCATTTCCCAAGTCAACATAATCCTCTGCAAAAACCATCATCCAGATATCCACCTCCATCACTTACTGGGAAATGTCCAATTATTACTGGCCAAATGAGCCCCTCCACCCTCTTGCCATGAGTGGGGTCACTCAGGTGACCTATGCTATTGGGAAGTTCAGGAAAATGGGGGTTTTTCAAGTGAATGAAAAAAATAACAGAATTGAGAACTGCAAAGCAGTGCACCATGCCTACATCCCCAATTTCTATCAACTGCACTACAGGCACGCACTATGGAGACTGGATCTTCTTGTGGCACTCGTCCTATGATACGAAGGGGAGGAGGACAGGCCAGATGAAGTCACAGAAGTGGTCCATTCAGAAAATGTACTTGCTATGGTACACTTGGACAACATTCTCGAAGCACTCTACTGACCCTGCAATGCACACTCTGTCAAAGACCTATAAGGATGGTGCTGCAAGAACTTTGATGAGTATCTTGCCACAGAGTATCTCATCAGTCAACATGATCCCAAATCAGTGGAGGAGTTTAGGGACCTCCACTACTTCAATATCGAAAATGTTGATCACATGGCACTTGGTGAGTGATAAATGCATTGTGTGCAATCTGGATAGGGCTGATAACCCCGTTAGACTGGAACAGCTACAGTAAATGTCTTCCTCCCTTAGTTGAGGGGTCTCAATATAGTCACAACGTCACAAATATACCCAAGGAGGACTTTCTCCCTATATTGGAAAAATTGAAGGCCTTGCATCATCAGAACCTAGACTTGAATTGGAGTAAGTCAAATTTTGACATCTATCTGCTTGAGTTCACAAATACAGTTCCATAGTACATACAGCAAATATCGTGTTAAAGGTGTCTGGTTGCCAGGATGAGCAGTGGAAACTGCCTGAGAACCTAGTCACTGAGGTGTCACAGCCAGATACAGCCAATGACAGAGAGGAGGGAAGCTGTAAGGGAAGCAGCTCGCAACCAGCATTAACAGACAATGCCTCAATCAGTGGAAGCCAGGAGTCTTCCCTTAGTGCTCCCCCTTTGAACCAACTGGCATTAAAGAGCACAAAACAGCTGTGGGATGATGCAGGCATAGTTGAAGACGAGAGGGACCCCAAAAGGCCTTCAAAAAGTCCATGGGCAACTCCTGCAGTTGTTTCACCAGCTGGGTTTGATCCCATGTATGTGCCATGATGTATGGTGTAATTGTCCAGCTTCTCTAGATATTACCTTGCTTGGCAGGTTTCTACCACACCCATAAATGCTGTGGGAAGTGTCCTACAGATGGAGAACACTTCCTTATCAGGCCATGCTAGTAACCAGTTTGTTATTAGTAGCATAGTCCGATGAAATTCTACCAGATGCCCATCTCCTTATATGTTCAGTTAGGACCTGGCAGAGCACCCCCTAGGTATAGCGGATGATCCCATAACTGGCTATGCAACAGTTATTCATGGGCTGGTAACTCTCCTGGTATGTTGGTGGGGATGTCAGAATATTGATTGTCAACTTGTCAAGCTCACAGGACCTAACATTTGACATATGATTGACAGATGGTTATTCAGTTTGACATATTGCTCCCAGCTACAGATATAAGCTCATAGTCATACTCAGTAGCTACATTGTGTTTGCACCTGGTTCACACCTGTTCATTGCCATGATCCCCAGCCTGTGAATTCTAGCAGGCAATGGAGAAGCTCTCATAGAACACGAGCATGCCTCCCAATATACAGCCAAACGACCCTACATTTGGCCGAGAAACTTTCAAAAATGGCCTGCACATCCTCCCGGAAGGTATTCATGGGTGGATTGGATAGAAGACCTAGTCCCTATGGTATGAAATTGGAATCCTGGCTGGGCGCAAGTACACAGCCACTGGATCACCTGGGTAAGCTGTTCAAGTCCCTGTTGAAGTGATTCCAGCAAGTAGGTCTTTATCAATGTCATGGAACTTGACCATTGGACAAAATGGTACCTTTGTGGGTGCACATGCCTATCAAATGTCGAGAACCAGTCGAGTGTTGATCAGTTTAGGGCGCTGTGAATCTATTGGAGTAGCTGGCATATGTGGGTCCAGAGCAAATGCAGTGAAGTACACATCATTTCAGAACAACTCCTTCCAATGGCGATTGTAGGTTGCAATCACATCATACAAGGGTGGCAGAGGTACACTGGGCCTTGTTCCATCACCTTTCTTCACAAGGTCTCTCAGGCAGTGAGTAGAGAGCCAGGGGGAGGGGGACTCTGCAGTATGCCAGTCCATACAGTATCAGCACCACTTTGCTGCCATTCCTGAAAAACATAGGCTTTTTCATTGAGCGAGTCTGATTCACAGGACCATGTCCATGGCCGATAGGCATAGGGTGGTGTATCACTGATATGTGGAGGAAGTGTGAAAAGTGCTTTGTACTGCATCCCCCAAAGTCGAGTAGCTCTATTCAATTGAATGACCCTGAAAAATGGTTCCATAAGGATTGCCTCTCTAGCGCAGTACTAGGACATTCTGGGCAGCTGAATTGGGCATGAGATTGGATGGACTGACTACTCTGGCATAAATATTTGAAATCCCTGAAGAAGCAAAATGGCGAGATACAGGATGTACAATGCGCAAGGGATCAAAAAGTAACAATACATCAAAGGTGACAGGGAATGTCAGGCTAAGCCATGCAGATACAAAAGGCTGCAGGTAGCTACCTCACTGAGACTTTCACACAATCCTTCCTGCAAGCAAGGTATGCTGGAAGCTACAACACATGCAGAAGTGCCTCTGTAAGTGAAAATCCAGAGTAAGACTGAAATAAAGTATGTTGAACAATTGACAAAACAGCTGCATGAGGCAGTCGTTTACATTATGCAACAATGTAAGGATTCAGAGTGTCCATCAGCCATCTCTTGAATACCATGGCAAATGTGTCTGCCATCATTCCCATTGTGTTTTCTGGGATCATCTTCAGCCAGAGAGCAGTGTTCTGACTTCACTCCACTTCGTTCACAAAGTAACTTGGTCGCCTGCCCTTCATCATCTGAATCCCCACATCTATTCTGCAGAAAGTGCAGATGTATGACTTCCCTCCAGACCTGCGAGTCTCCCGTAATGACAATTCCCACCAGGTACTCAGGACAAATGTGTTGAATTCTTCTCTTCCCAAAGTTTGAATGACTTCTGTTCCATACTCTGGGTTTATGATTTTGTTTTGGAGGTCGACCCATGGCAACTTGGCTTCCTCGCTGACTTCATTTCTAGGGATATCAATGCCATGTGAGCACCAGGATTGTTGTGAGGGCCTTTGGACCATGTACTGTAATTGCCAAATTTCCTCAAGTGTCAAATATGATTCTACCCGAGATCCTTCCCAATCCCATCCTTGCAACCAGTGAGTATGGATGACAAAGGAAATGACACCACCAATGATGAATACCCTCCATTCACCCAGGTTATGTAGACTTTTGACATACTCCTGCGATATCCAATGTTCATCAGGGCTCATGTGGCACTGGAAGTATGTCCACTGTCGCTGTGAATCATCCCCAGGAAAGATTACATGCTCCCCGCACTCACTGTTGCTCCACTTCAGCACCGACTGTGTTGTAATGTGTTCACCAATATGCAGCATGGCAGTCTCCGGGCTGAATGTCTGGAGCTTGAGTGCAACAAAATGAAGATGGTGCTGGGTATTCCATTTATCCCCTGCCATTTTGAGATGTGGGATCAGAGGCCAGATTTGGACTTGACTGGCGAGAAGTTCCATATATGACTGATAGGCATTGTCTGGCGATCTATTAATAGAAGTTGAACATCTCTAGGCCTGTTTTCTTCATTGTCATTGACCCACCGATGCTCTGCACAGTAGTTGATCCATCCTATAATACAATCCTGCTCAACAAGATGATTCCATTGTTCACCATGAACCTTAGGGAATAGGATAGTATCTCTGAAGTCCTCCCACAGCATATATGAAACTTCGAATGCCTTTCCCTTGTCATATTTGCTCATCCTTAGGACAAGCCATAGCTGAAAATGCTTTTTAGTTCACAACAATGAATGAATCTTAACTACAAGTATGCACCCATTTGTATATCAAGACAACTCCCATGCTCCTTCCTTGCGACAAGCTATATTTGTGAACAAAATCTTTCAAACCCTTGATTCTATCAAACTGTGACTGTGATATTGTGCATTTGGTCCAGGAAAGGTTATTCATGGCTGAACTTCGCAGATGGCTGTGGGTCAGATCTGGAACATACAGGATTTTAAAAGTTTTGTCTTCTGACATCTCCTGTGGGTACCATCCTGCTGTGGTGACTGATGGAGAACAGGATGGGCTGCAGGAAGCTTGCATGAATTGGAACCAGGGAAGGTGGAAGAATGATGACAATGCCAGTCTGGTCATGCTCTGATGCCAGACCTGAGGATCTAAAGAGGATGCCCATGATGACAAATCGTTCTCTTGCTCAAGAATCAAACTGTGGTCAGAATCCTCCAAGCAGGCCATGTTGTCATCCACTGATCCCCCATCCTCTTCAACAAAAGATCCCTTGTTGTCATCATCCACTGATTCTGCATTGTCAGCTGTGGCATTCCACAGTAATTGAGTCACTACTAAGGGCACCACAGTGCAACTAAAAGGATCATGAGTGGTGATGCCTATAAGAGGATGACTATGAGATGAAGCAAGGATATAGGCCAAAGATATCCTGTGAGGAACTTCTAGAGTGTGATAGTTTATAATCTCTCTTGGCCAACCTAAAACAGGATGACTGAGTGAGATTCAACTCACATAAATAGCAAGGGAAGAGTATGTCATAAGTTGCAAAGTGGTGTACAGGATAATGGAGGATGCAGTAGGGGTTAGTGATGATGATATCTAAGAAAATGATTATGAAAGTGGCCATGGCCACAATGACAGGCTGGAAGGGCAAGAAAGAAACATGATCATGTGGGCACAAGCCCAAAACAAAAATGGGTGAGAGCATGGGCTAGGCTGCTCGATGTGTTCATTTGTCCACCCATCCATCAAGTACATTCCAGATGCATTATAGGCAAAAGCATAATGGTGCTCCTCTGCCCAACGAATTTCCAGACTGTCGGATGCAGCAATTTAGCAATGGTCACCAGGAAGGGATGCTCTCAATTCCAAGTTCATGATTGACACTTCACCAGGGATGCCTTCCTAAGTGCCCCAAGCCAAATCTCTAGTCAAGCAACTCTGGCCAAGCAGCTATTCCCACTGCCAGTTTCAACACATTCCACCAGCACCCCAGGCCAAACACCCAACCAAGCAACCCTGACTGAGCAGCTGGCCAAGTAACTCTGGCCAAGCAGTTGGCCAAGCACCCCAGACTGAACACCTGACCAAGGAATGCTGGCCTAGTAGCTATCCCTGCAGCTGGTTTGAAGGTGTTTGGCCAGCACCCCAGGCTGAACACCTGGCTGAGCACCCCAGGTTGAACACTTCATCAAGCAACTCTGGCTGAGCAGCTATCCCCACAGCCAGTTTCAAGGTGTTTGTCCAGTGCCCCTGGCTGAACACCTGGCCAAGCAGCTGGTCAAGAAACCCTGGCTGAGCAGCTGGTTGAGAAACCCTGGCCAAGCAGCTATCCCCAAAGCCAGTATCGAGGCATTAGGCCAGCACCCAGGTTGAACACATGTCCAAGCAACTCTGGCCAAGCAGGTTGCTGAGCAACCCAAGCTGAGCAGTTGGCCAAGCACCCCAGTCAAACACTTGGTCAAGCAACCATGGCCAAGCATCTATCTCAGCTGCCAGTTGAATGTGCTTGTCCAGCACCCCAGGCTAAACACCTGGCCAAGCAATCCTGGCTGAGGAGCTGGCTGAGCACCCCAAGTCGAACACCTTGCCAAGCAACCCTGGCTGAGCAGCTATCACCACAGCCAGTGTCAAGGCATTGGGCCAGCACCTGAGGCTGAACACCTGGCCAAGCAACCCTCGCTGAGCAGCTGACTAAGCGCCCTAGGCCAAATGCCTGACCGAGCATCCTGGGCCGAGCACCTGGCTGAGGAGAAGACATTCTCCTGGGTAGGCTAGAGGGCCACTGGAGTCTTCAGAGCAAATATGGGTCGCAGTGAATGCCAGTTGTTCAGCTATGTATGGAACTAGCCCTTACCTGCATATGCTGGATTCATCTATGAAAGACAGATGGTCTGCCAGGCATCCAGTATTGCACTGCAGATGCCAGTCTGCAATAGAGTCCATGATGCTGTGCAATTAGGTCTCAGCATGTGTACTGCCATCGATTGGCCTAGGATATGGCGCTATGGATTGGATAGTAGATTAGACTATGCAGTATAATATAGGAGCCCTGGAACAGTACTTCCCAGAAGTAACTCGCCATCCCACCTGCAGCCAGCCAAGCTCAGTCAAGGTGGATGGGCATGCAGAATCCCTTATGCTATGTAAGTATTCCTCCCAATATGCAGCTGAACTGATGTTGTAGCCCCCTTTTCCACCGTGGAATACCACCTTGTCGCAATGGATCCTACATGCGACTGGCTATGATGCAGTTAGCAGAGCAACATGTTTATATCACATTGCTTAGTGTCTCGTGAGGACTCCTTGATCAGTTTGGTTTTTGCACTGCAGCTACACATGATGGCAATACTGTCCTGCTGTTCTTTCCCTACAATACTATTGTTGTGTTCTGTGAAATTATGCAGGAGTAGCTACCTTCTCACTACTTACTGGACTGGCTCGGTATGACTGCACCTCAAGTTAGGCAGAGTGGCCACCTCAGGCAATCAGCTCCTCACCACATGGCAAATCGTAAGTCCACTTGTTAAGATACATCAACCCCACTGCATGGATGAAGGTATTTGGTGATGTACCCATATCTATACCCCATCGCATAAAACTAGCCTCGCAATATGTGGCACAACTGACATAGTAGCCCTTCAGAACAGCTGCCACAGATGCCATCACTCAGTCGGGTCCTTTGCGAGGTCCATAAACCTGGTTCCAGTGAGCATTCAATGCACATCACTTAAGTCCCCGCCCTGCTTCTGCTGCATAGCACGCTTTCACGCATCTATAATGGATCAATGGGTGTGGTTATAAGAGTACTTGATGCGATGGATCCTTACCTTGTGCACATACTTCCTGCCCTAGCATTGGCTTGATCAACGAGATGTCCTGTGTACTGAACTCCAAGCACGGGCATGGTTCCCACCCATGGACAATGACAGCAGATCCATGGGAAAGTGCATGCTCTATCTTCTTCGCCAGCTCTCCAATTGCACCAGATTCCTCGTCATATTGGAATGCAATCACCATCTGATAACCATCTCCATATCGGTAATCTTCCACAGTGATTGAAGCCAACATGTACTGAACTGCTTTCTGGTCCTGCAGTGCAATGAGCACACAAAGGGGTGGGGGATTCTTCCCGATACACATACCACAGGACTAAACCATGGTACATATGTCTCAATCCCCAGGCTTTTCCACTCCAGTGAGCTGGTTCCTCCAGGACATGTGATCCCACTAGTAAGAAAGCACAAAGCTTTGCATACCAATATAAATTCACACTGCATGTAAGGCAATATGGAACCTTACTTTTTGCAACCTTTGAACCACTCGTCCCTTGCAAAGGCAATATCTGGCTTGTTGTACTGTGCACCTTTCCTTTCTCCCAGTGTTTCAGACCTTCTGTGGCATCTACCTTTCATTTCCTTTGTCTTGTATTGATGTCCTCCTGCTTGGCATGCATGACATGGCTGCTATTCTTCCCTTTTCCTTTCATGTTGGCTGGAAGGGGCAATGAAAAACAAAGGATGGGTTTCTTGACAGCGCTTCCTGAGTAGTCACTCAATCCAAGCAATGTACAGCACCATGTGATAGTTGTGACTGATTCCTCTGTATTTTCAGAGGGGCCATCAGTAGCCTGGATTGCCCCATGCTGAAATATGGCATGACAAACGAATGAATAATAAAATAATATATAACTACATACCAGGGCAGTGACATCTGCACCTTGATTAGGCCACAGAGTTTCGATGATGAGGTCGACAATATGAGCACACATCAGGGATGCCTCAGTAGTCAGGCCAAGTGCATGCTTTGTCTCTTCGATGCAATTTTCATACTGTGCATTGTCACACAGCAGCTGGATGCCCTGACATTTGCAGGGGGCAAAGAATATTCCCCCATCACGAAGCAAAACTCTGTGAGGTTTTGTGGGAATCCACCTCTCCCATTTGTTACCTGAGAATACATATAAGGTCGTGAGAGCGATGAAGATGTCCCCTGGAAGGGGACTCATGCCCTTAGGCACATCAAGTGGGCTATTGCCCTGGAAGACAGTGAAAGTAAAAGGAATGTGATCACCTTGGAAGGTGGGATGAAGAAGTGCATGCTTTCCGAGATCCATCATTGTCTCGTGTTGTGCGGTAAACATTGGGTGAGAAGTTCATGCCAGAAATTCGTATGCTTTGGGTCATAGGATAGTATGTAATCCTCATATTCTGCAATGACTCAAAACAAGTTCTAGATGTTTCCATCTTTCCAAAGAAATGCTTATGAGCCATGCATCATATCAATCATTGCATAAAATGCCTGGGTATGGCTGATTTTGCCAAAGGCATGTTGCATCAGTTTTCGAGCAGGCTTGCAATGGGTCAGAATAACAATACCACAGGTACCTTGGATGTGTAACATGCCATTACCCCTTGGCCATATATAAGTGTTATTTGGCCAAATGTATGGGGTCCACATGCAGGGCTGCTCAGCCACATGTTGCATCCAGTTACTATATGCAAGGAATAATCATCCAAACTTCAACCATAGGCCTTCTACCCTAGTCTACTCAACTTAACGGGTCCCCAGCAGGCTACACATAAGTTGCTTGGCGGAATATATCACATTGGTCCTATGCATCACTCAGCTGCACAATGTGTCACATATCTATAGACAGAGAGACATGTGGCCAGTTTCTAATATCATACTCTACTGAAGAATCCCCCTCAAATGGAGCCAAGGACATGGAGGTTGACAGGAATTCAGAAGTATATTGGCCTGACAACTGTCATTGACAACTGGAATCATTGCACTCCAAAGGAGCTTCTCAATGCATTGTGTCCATCAGGACTCTCCCATCATGAGTTGGGGTTGCATATGCACTCTGTTCATTTGCATGCTGTTCCTGCCACCAGTAATCATAACGTGTAGGTTTACATTTCTTGCTGAAATATGCGAGACAGCTGACATTATGTGAATTAGCACAATTTCTTTTTTTCAACCATCCCTCTTTACTTGCACAACATGTTTACCTGCAGCACTTGCAGCGAGTCATTTCAGCTCAAATCTCAGCATGCCTCCCATAGAAGGACATGCACTGCAGAGGTTGAGACGTTCTTTCACAAGGCTAGCAACTGACATATTACTGTCCAGAAGAACAAAGACAGTTTGTTTGAATGCTTTTGCTCCGATGAAGGATGTCCAAGTCCAGCGAGGGCATACAAGAACACTCTCACTTTGAAGAAGCACATGAAAAATGTGAACTCTACATGGGTTGGGCCAACCAATGCAACCAAAGAGGCTGACAATGGCTTGGATGAGGTGGGAATCTACAATATACATGTGCTGATATGAGAGCTAATTAGCAATGAAGATGGCAGGTGCCCAGCATACCTCAAGCTCTGGAGGGCTGGAAAATGACAGGGCAAGTGAAATGAATACATTTTTGGTGACCTTATTGTTGATCAAGTGCATAGATGGAGAAAATCACTCCAACTGGCACTGGGACATTCACAATGGATGCAACCACTGTGCACATAGTACTCTCTGAGCATGTGGAGGAGAAAATAAACCTTGTAAGATTTTACAGCAGTGCAGGCATCTTAACCCAGGAACTCACAGCAGGTGTTTGATTGCAAAGGAGCAGGCAGAAAGCAAACATTTGGCAGCCTCTGAGCACCTGAAGGAGCGAGTGGATGGGGTAAGCATTCATGATATATGTACCTATAAGGGTGCTCACAACAGAAGGCATCTGGGGATGCCCCTGTGCAGAGGCAGGTCGAAAGTCTTCATCTAGAAGCTTCCTCCGAGCATGTGGAAGAGATGGCCTGTTTTGTAAGCATCTGTGATATGTGTATCCCAAGATGGGGTGCTCATGGGCAGCATGTGCTTAATGACACCCACATGCAGGAGCAGGTGGATAGCAATCTTCCAGCGTCATGTGAGGAGGTGGGGAAAAAGCTGATGATGTAAGTAACTTGTGATGCAGCTAAAGTGAAATGCTCATGGGTGCTCATGGCAGAATTTGGCAATGGATGGCATCTTCACTCCTGAGTGGGTAGAGAATATGATTATTATATGTGCATCTTAACTGACTCTGATCCTAGGGCCAGAAAGCTACTGATCCTATTCCTGTCCTACAGCCAGCTATTCCCCCAATGATACTGGGTGATCTGGTGAGTACCTCAACTTTGTGACCCTGAACACCATTGTATATTCAATGGTTGCAAAGAAATATGATCCCATGGATGGATTATTGCATAAACTATACTTGGAAGCCATCAATATTGTTGTGGATCCCAAGTTGAAGGCACTCTGCTGCAAGTTTTGTCAAATTGGATTGATTCCAGGTGATGTGTTGGGACATATCCATGGACAGCACAAGGGGTTGTTGGTAAACAAGAAGGACCTCGATGAAGTGCTGGCAAATTTGGAAGTTTGCAAGGACATCCCTGAGCCATGTTATGATAGGGTCGGCCCCCCTTTCAAAGGGCTTAAGGTCTCTATTGGGCGAGGCTGCCAGATGTGTTCATTTGCCAGCTCATCCAACAAGTACATTCAGACACATTACCAGAAACAGCATAGTGGTACTCCCATGCCCAATGAGTTTCCAGACTGTAAGATGCAGCAGCTTAGCAGCAGTGGGAAGGGACATTGTCAATTCCAAGTTCAGGATTCCATACCTCCCATCGACATGGATCCTGAAACTGACTTCATCATGGACCTCAGGGAAGAGATGGGCCAAGCCTTTGTGCCACCAGCACTGCAGGATGAACACATGATCACCCCTTGGCTTCAAGCCACCAGATGACATGGTATGTTTCTGGCCATGATCTTGACAGGCTGCAAGGCCTGGTCGAAATTCCAAACAAGATGATGATAAGCTGCTCCCTGGACTCAAGGAAGCAGTGAGACAATACTTTGATGAAGTGCTTTCCCTTCTTCAAATCATGGATGAGCTGGTGCTGCAACACCTTAACTCTCCAGATCCAAAAAAGTGAGGCATTGGATATCCATGCATATTAGATCAGCACTCTTACCTTGGCATCCCAGAAGCATCAACAACATGCCTTTCCATCACCACCAATGTGGGGAAACAATGGCAAATTACACACTGCTGGTCATGGCATTGATATGGATGTTGGCAAGAGCAGGGGACAACTGCAGTTACTGCCCACCACTTCCCAACACTCTCTGCACCAAGGTCAACATGCTTAAAAGCACCTTGCACAATGGAGGTGACATCTCATGCTCAATCCATGATGTCTTGACCCACATCTGGATGTCAAAGTGGGAAAAGACTTTTGAAAATCTGCTTCCCTGCCCTACTGAACAGATGCTCTCTCTGGTCACTTTGGAAAGAGATGGAAAGCACAAGGAACCCAAATCTGTCACCCACTACCTTTCCAAGCTAGAATACTGCATGTGCTTGGTTTTCTTAAAGGAACTGAAGCAACAATCAGCAAGCAGCTTTGGACAGGATGATGAGAAAGCATGTGATGCACTGCAGTGTTGGTTTACAGAGCATGTCACCTCTCCATTCAATCAAATTTGAATCCTGCAACATCTGGCCTTGGCCATCACTTACCAAATTATGTCTCTTCCTTGATTATGGTGGACAGACAACAAACAGTGGACAGAGATGCTCTACAAGGGCAAATGAATCCACTTGAATGCACTTTGCTCCATGTTTTCAGCCAGTGCTAAAGCCATTGTCACCCTCTGGGAGCAAAGAGTGCTCCAGGGAATCAACATGTGCATATCTTATGATGCCCTTGCAGATGACATTGACAACTGCAGTGTGGGCTACTCCTTCCTTGTGGACAGACAAAACACTTGCTTTGCTGACCATGATTCCCTGGCCCACAAGTTCCTCACTGATCCTTCCACTTCTGGCCACTTTGGAGTGAAGAGGAATGGCAGGATGATCTGGGACAAGGCAGCCCTGCAGAGATGGTTGGCTGACTATGCAGAATTCCAAGAGCAGCTCCTTCTACATTGTGAAACCCTCAGCAGTGCACCAGGCCATGGCATGGAACTCATGCCTCTCACCTTCTGCAACACCAGGGAGCGACCACAGTGGAACCTAGTCATTCTTGGAAAATATGTGGCTCTCCTATGCAGCTACCACAAGTCAGCAGCAATCACTGGTCTTGAGAAGCTTATTCCACATGTGCTGGATGGCCTGACTGGCAACCTCATCATACAATCCCTGGCAATAGCATGGCCATTTGCTGAGCTGGCCTCTTACATTTGCTATCCACACAAACCAGATGTCCTTCAACTCTACAAAACCCAGCTTTTTGTCAATCACAAGTGCCTCTTTACCACAGAAAATATCAGCCACTCCATGGCAGGACCGAGCTTAGAGCATTTGCCTGTCAAACTCACCATCAGTCATTGGCAACACATCAGCATTGCTTTCAAATGAAAGCTTGGCCAGTTTGCAGAGGAGCTACTGGAAATGGATGAGAACGACACTGTCAGTGCATTACAGGCAGGCCATTCACATGCAGGTGAAAATTGCATCTATGGTCTCAGCCCAGAGGCCCTCCCCAGTGCAGCTGAGGACATCATTCCTCTTTTTTTGCAGGCAAGTGTTTGATGGCAGCTCATCATGCACGTCATACCTGGGGGGCTTGGATTGGGATATGTGTATAGTAGTGATCCAGGCCAGTTCCAGCAGTTGGCAAGAGCTGGAAAGCTTGGCCTTGACCCTCAACATGAAATTCCTGGCAAAAAGGAGAATGGAACTGACATCAAGATCTCTGAGGAGAAAATTGCAGACCAAGTAGCTGCAAAATTGGAGAAAAAGTTCTTGGGAAATCTAGAAGCCCTTCTCACTGACAGACTTGTCACCACTATTGGTCCAGCCATTCAAACCATTGTCAAGGATGCTGTGCAAGAAGCATTGACCAGCATTTCCACCAACCTCTCAGCCAATCATGGAAAGACAGATGCACCCCCAACAAATTCTGCTAACTGGGATATGATGTACATGGACCCATCGCCACCTGCAACATCAGACAATGATGTCCAACTGACACCAAAAGAGAAGGGTGGGTGAATGAGAAATTTAGCATATGGGTGTACTAATTTAATTGCTAATCCAGGCCAAGCAAACAACCACCATAATGACCAGGGAGCAGGTCCATTAGAAGGCAGTAAGGATGAGAGCACCTTCAGCCTACACATATGCTAAACCTTCTTCCCAGTCGGGCAAAGAAATCATGGAAGGAACAAACTTGTCAGACAAGAGGATGCCAAATCCATCATGCCAGTAGAGGAGCCAAACCAGCCACCTCTCAATGACTGTGGGTGACAAAAGTCAGGCAATTAAGATATGAGCATGCTAACTTAGCACATGGTTTCAGTGCCTCATTTGGAACAGCAATGTCTACAAACCATGTGGCAGGCTTTAAATTTGCTGTCAGCAACATGGATATCACCACAGCAAAGGAAAGCCATGCTGGTTGTGGCTCACTGGAAGACAGATGTTGTAGCCATGCTGAAGATGGGAGGTGGAAAATCCATGCTTGCTGCAATCCCTGCCCTCTTAAAACCCAAAGAAGCCATAGTAGTGGTGCTACCTCTGAAGTCACTGATGACCAACCTGAAGTGGAAGCTGGAAGAGACACAAATTCCATATCAAGAGTACATTTGTGATGAACTGCTCAGAGCAGATGTCAACTTCATCTTGGTGTCTGTTGATCATGCCATGATGCCTGGATGGTGACAAGCACTGGCCATGCTAAATCAAAAGATCTGGGTGAAGTGGCTGGTCTTCGATGAAGCACACCTGGCACTGCTTTCTGATAACTTCTGGGAGTCGCTGACAAAGGTTGGAGAGCTGAGACAATTTGAAATGCAGCTCATCCTACTCAGCAGCACTGTCCCCCCAACAAGCATGCCTGCCTTGCAAGATGCCTTTGGACTGCTTCATTTGCACATTCAAGTGTGTCAATCCAGCAACCGGCCCAAACTCCAGTACATCCTGGTTCAGCAACAGGCTTCCTATGCACTGAGTACAAAATATTGTCTCTAATGAACGCCTGGAATGGACTTCAAGCGACCATGGACTCATATTTGTGGCCTTCATCGCTGATGGAGATGCACTTGCGAGAGCAGTAAGCAACCTGATACATTTATGTAATATCCATGTATACTAATTGTAGGGCTTCTTAAGACTGGGTGGCCATTCTACAGCAGTCAAAAGGAAGTCAGCAATGCAGCCTGACTTCGCATGTATAGTTCATGGCACAATGGACAACAGCCAGTCATGATCTGCACCAGTGCATTCAGCACTGGGAATGACTACCCTCATGTCCACTTGGTGGTTCACTACAAGTCTGCAAGGGAGATGTCCAAACTTATCCAAGCCCAAGGATGTGCTGGACGAGATGGGAAATTGGCCAAATGCTACATTGTCCCAGCACTCTTCCCACCCAATATTTTCATCCCCTGAAACATGTTGGACCACAAAGGACAGTGGTATGCATGTGACCATGTGTACAAGTTTGGTCATAGGCAGTGCCTGCACTATGGGTCAACACTCTACATAGATGGGACTGGAACTTCTTGCAAGGATGATAAAACCAACGAGCTGTGTTCATACTGCAAGACAGAGAATGCACCAGAATGGATGATGGCCAGGAACAAAGAAGCTGAGATGCTTTGACAGTTGGCATCGTCCGCCAAGCGAGGCATGTCTGACATGATGTCCTCAGCACCTGCAGGGACTGATGATTTCACTGAAGCTGCACAACTGCAGAAGAAGATGAAGATGGAAAGTGAATTGATGGAGTTGCAAGAGGTGGACCAGATGAGAGTCACATTGGATACCATCAAGATGGAAGGATGCCCAGCATGTCTAGTAAAGCATGGGAAGGGCATGTGTGCTCTCCACCATGTAAAGGACTGCAGCTTCCTAGCAGAGAATATGATGACCTGGCACAACTACCACAGCTGGAAACATAGTTTAGCTACCTGCTGGGTTATGTTGGGATCTGTTGGCTTTGCCACATGCCATCCTGCGACACTGTACTGCATGGTCCCTTCCAGCCTGGGAACTGTAAGTGGCAGGACATTACAATTCCACTAGCACTGGGGATCATGTTGACGGAAGAGGTATGGACACAAGCAGAGCGCCACTTCTCTGCTGATTTGGATATGCCAGAACAGCTTGGAGCTTGGCTGACAAAACAGCCACAGGCAGGGTGACAGTGCCATACAATGGAGCTGCTGATGTGGTTTGTGGAAGAAAAGCTTAACCAATAATGCACTGGGAGCGCTTCAGGCTCTTGATTGATTTTCGGACTCATGCCATGGCCAGTATCCTTCGTTGTAGAGATGGGCTTTGTCCCAACTTGTTACTCCTCGCATGGCGAGCACTCTGCACATATGCATCTCTATGTATCCACCACATCTTATATGACTTGATAATTACATTCCAACATCTAAAAGATTCGCTGAATGCCACATTTGCAGTCTCGTTTGTCACCCTCTGCCACAGTAAATACAGAGAGAGAGAATATCTATATTTATATACTGCAGTGAGTAGACTACTACTAAGATGCGGTGCCTAGCAGCACATTGGGTAAATGGTATCATATGTACTACCTGGTAGTCAGTTGAATAGAAGTGAATAGTTTACAGTAAAGTTGTAACATGTTCAGGGTGGTGATGACTTGTGTTGTAGATATAACTAACTGAAGGGTGGGTCTACAGCATTATTCTCATGGCAGGAATGACTGCAAGGGGGATGGCTCTGTGGTGTTTCTTGAAAGCCTCTGTCTTGTTGAGGAACTTGGTAAGTGCTTCAATGCCTTTCTCTGTTCCTAGTATGTCTGTTATGACAAGGTCTTCTGAGGCAGAGTGTAGTATCTCCCATTTGATCCCATATACAGGGCATGTTGTAAGCATGCGTTCGTTGGTTTGAATGGGTTTGCCACATGGGCAAGAGGGGTTCTCTAGCACCTGGTCGAGCTACACTGGCCAAGCAGGTATGCCCACAGCCAGTTTCAACACATTTGGCCAACACCCCTGGCTGAACACCTAGCCAAGTACCCCAGGCTGAACACATGACCAAGTAACCCTGGCTGAGCAGCTATCCCCACAGCCAGTCTCAAGGGGTTCAGCTAGCACCCTGGACCGAACACCTTTCCAACCAACCCTGGCTAAGCAGCTGGCTGAGCACCACAGGCTGAACACTTGGCTGAGCAGGTCAAACACCTGTCAAGCAACTTTGGACAAGCAGCTATCACCACAGCCAGTTTGACAGTGTTCAAGCAACCCTGAATGAGCAGCTGGCTGAGCACCCCAGGCCAAACATGTGGCTGAGTAACACTCTCTGAGCAGCTGTCTGAGCACCCCAGACTGAGCAACTATCCCTGCAGCCAGCTTCAAGGTGTTTGGTCAGCCCCAGGCTGAACACCTTGCTGAGCAACCCTGGCTGAGCAGCTTGGTGAGCACCTGGGGCTGATCACTTTGTCAAGTAACACTGGCCAAGCACCCCAGGCCAAACACCTTGCCAAGAAACCCTGGCTGAGCAGCTGGGCAAGGACCCCAGGACAAACACTGGCCAAGCAATCCTTGGCTAAGCAGCTGGCCGAGCACCCCAGACTGAACACCTGGCCAAACATCCCTGGCCAAGCAACCCTGACTGAGCAGCTATCCCTGCAGCCTGTTTGAAGGTGTTTGGCCAGCACCCTGGTGTAAAGATGGATGATAAAAGAGAGTGGGAGGAGATACCTAGAGAGGTCTCCTGTTGGATAGAGGGTCCTAGTTCAACCCAGGGGGCTAGGGATGCCTGGTAGAGAGTCAAAGAGTGCAGGGAAAGACTGAAAATGTGCCCTAAAAGTCCCAATAATAGCTCAGATACCATCTAAGGAGTGTCTGATAGTGGAGAAATAATATTCTGAGCACTTGGGCTCAGGAATTCCATCTCTCTCATCTCTGGTAATGCAGCTCTTATTGTTTTAAGTATGTACTCAGTGCTCGAAGTGCTTGTGTGGGCTTACATAAACCATGACATGAATACACAACTCGAAACACCAACTAACAGTGAAAGTAAATTTAAATTTAAAAAAAACAAACCAGTAAGTAAAAGCAATGAAATAAATAAAATACCCTAGTAGGGAGGATACTCTCCCTACACCGGGCTGAATGCCTGGCTAAGTAACTCTGGCCTAACACCCCAGGTTGAACACCTGGTCAAGTAACTCTGGCCAAGCAGGTGTTCATGCATTCAGTTTCAAGGCATTCAACCATCACCCCAGGCCAAACACCTGGCCAAGTGATGCTTGCTGAGCAGCTGGCCAAGCACCCTCAGAGTGGACACCTGGCTGAGAAACCCTGGCCAAGTGAGCATTCTGGGCCAAGCACCTGGTCGAGTAAACCCAGTCAAGCAGCTACCCCTGCAGCCAGTGTCAAGGCATTAGCAACCCAGCATGCTAGGCCAAACACCCAGCCAGGCATCTCAGGCCAAACACCTGGCTGGTTACCTGAATGGCTTTTTGGCATAAATGAGTGGCTCTGGGCTGATTCAGCATACGGATGTCAGAAGTGGTGCATGGTTCATTCAAGTGACCTGCTCCAGGTTCCCTGACCTGGGTTCAGAAGACTTTCAATTATCATCTGTCAAAGGTATGTGAAGTCTTTTTTATCTAGAACATACATACCCATCTGCCATGGCAAGATATGGCATCTATCAAGCCATGATGCACCTGCATGCACAAGGCAAAGGCCACAGGAATGAAACCAACACACTCACACCATGACCAAGCATCTTGTGGTATGTCATGCTTGCAATGCTCAATGTGCTGTGCATCAATCTCAAAGGATCAAAATCAACCAACATCCCATTTGGTGGTGCTTCTGGCTGCAGAGGGTCTGGGGCTGAGGTAAGATTATTAGACTTCAAGTCAAAAGTGCTCCAGTTCTTCTCTAGCAGAAGACCACCCTCTGCCCATCATCTTTACTCATCAGTTTCTAACCTGGCTCCCAACACAAAATGCTCACTTTGCTCGCATTTTTCATCCCCCCTAACTTTAACATGACCCTCTTAAGGAGGGTGTACAGTTTGTCAGCATGCTGACATTGCTTATGTTCTTGTCCAGTGGAATGGACACCATATTCAGAGATTAGTAATCAATAGTCATCATGTGACCTGTAGTCAGGGCACAGGGTGGTAATGGTGTGACAGGCTTGGTGCCATGACCCATACTAGCTGGAATGAGTTTTCAGAGTGATGCTTTACTTACTAAGAGTTTTCATGTGACCATGGGCACACATGTAGAAGGTCTTTACCAACTTCGGCCCTAGTGAATGGACCCCAAAATGGTTCCAGACTGGATCTCCAGTCATGATCCAGGGTCGTCTCCCTTATTTAGCTTAATTGGTAGTCATATGACTGTGCTTATCATTGCCCCTTCAGGGCAACAATAAGCTATCCAAAGAACCATTGTTTCCCATTCAGGAACAATGGTATCTATGTCCAGATTGTTCTGATGGAACTATCATGTCATAGATAAGGTATCTTATTGTTATAAGAAACAAAAGGAATTACCAAATTAGAAGGTACTATTGTTCTAACAATAGAGAAGCCTGACACATGTCATGTAGTGCCAAGTCCATCCCTCTTTGAGGGCTCTGAGATAAGGAGAAGCTTACCACGTTGGTAGGGCCCTTTGTTGTAGACAATAGATAGGTGAAACAATAGATCACTGCCCCATTGTTCCACTTCTTAAGGCAGAGATTTCACATCTACAATGGCTCCATATATAAAGAAGATATACAGCACTGATGAGACTTCAAGTCAAAAGCACTCCAGTTCTTCTCTAGCAGAAGACCACCCTCTGCCTCTATCATCTTACTCATCAGTTTCTAACCTGGCTCCCTCAGCAAACTGCTCGTTTTGCTCGCATTTTGCTTCGTCCCTAACCTCATCCTCACACTGGACAATAGATAACTGAGAAATGATTCCAACAATGTGAAAAGTAGTCCCTGCCATGCATGCCAAGTCCTCCTTGCCTTTTGATCAGGCTTCCTTCCACAGGAGGAAGGCATCACACAGCGCTGGCATCTGCAAGTGCCATGCAGCATTCACCCAGCAGTTCCTATCTAACCTGCTTCTTGGGGCCCTCCTGGTTTGACTACACTTTCTGTCATGAATACTAGATAGATTCAGCAACTTCTGTAGGCTATGAAGCATGTTACTCACCATCTTACTACATGAATATGAGAAGCACCAAGCACTGAATGATCCTGCCCTGCTTCATCTACATTGCTCCACCCATTCTCATCACTGGAGACATTGTTGGCACACATGCCAGCTGCATGGTTGGTGGAGTGATCATCTCCATCCCACATGAAAAAATCATCATTGACTGGGGGACCCCCTGCTTGGAGTGTTGCCTCTGCAAGAAGGTGACGAGCAGCCATGATCTGTTCTAGGATGCATTCAACAGATGTGCACAGTAAGAATAAAGGGGACTTACTTTGCTGTTCCTGTGTCCTTTGTATCTCAAAAGCCAAGTGATCAGTGCACAGTTGAGTATGGTTGGCATGTCTAGCACAGACATGGCCTGAGGGGAATAAAAGTGTTTCTTTACAGCTGTTTTCAAAAGTTCAGGGAAAATCAAAAAATCAAAACTCGCACAGTGGGGTTTGCTGGTGAGGACCCCAGAGGTAGCCCTAGTTAGAATTTGTAGTCCTTAGCAATACCAAATTGTTTCTACTTCATGTCACCATGTTGTCCCCATCTCCAGAGGGTGACGACCCTCCACAATCTTTTTCTATCTTTCTTACTGTCTACTTGAAGATCAGAAAAACTTCTGCCAGAGGGAAGACAACATCAAAAGAGGAAAAGTCGACCAAAATGAAGGAGTTACTGTTCACTGCCAACAACTCCAACTACCTCGACTTTCTGCAAGCCATACTCCTCAAGCATGGTCTGGAAAGCTATGAAGTCATGGAGAAAAAGCACTTCCCCCTGAAATATGTTCCACCCAAGGCAAAAGGGTACATCTTTTTTTTTCATGGTCACACTAACCACTGCTAAGTGCTCTACTAGACAATGGGCATCTGACACAATTGATGTCGACAATGCTGCTGATTACAGAGAGATGGTAAAAAAATATCTGAAGAAAAGCTGGCCATAGTCAAGATCTTTGTGGATATGTGACACATTGAAAGGTTGCCCCGTCCCTCGAAGTCCTCTGAGAATGACTCGGAGTTCGCCTCCAACAGTATGAAGGTTCATCTTTCATATGAAGTTACTGAGTTTAGCCTACATCTATGATTCCAGGGAAAGTCTGGCCATGTCAAAAAAGTTGATCTCGACAATCACCTTGCACAATGGTGATTGAAGCTTGAGAAAGCATACAAGAACAAGCAGGATGAAGGGCTCACCTATGTCGGTGTGCTTGGGTCAATCCCTCTGATGCTGGCCATGGTTCATGACTGGTGTCTGGCACTGGTAAGGTTTTTATTGGCATGTCTTTGCATAAACTCATATTCATGTCACTAGGAGGATGGTCAGGCGACTATTGCTACCCTGCCAAACATCGAATCATTCAATATTGCCAACAAAGCCCCCATCCTCCATCTGATGCACAAGGCTGCCACACAAGCGGTGCAACCCACATCTTCTGCAGCTGTGGATCTCAACTCTCTGACTTTGGCCATCTTGTTATGGATGCTTGCACAGTATGACTCCAGCCTTCATCCACCAACTTTGCCTGCCAGCCCTACACCACAGACTCCTGCTCGGAATCGAGTGAAAGATGGGGACAATAGATCATCACCACCAGTTCCCTCCCCCAGTAAACTAGTCTGCTATCTCAAGTTCATTGAATCTCATCTCAGTGTCTGCCATGCAATGTCATACAAGTCTGCTCTAGAACTGCACAGAATCAGTCCTGACATCCTTCCAGATGTCAGTGACAAATTACTAGCTGACCTTGGCCTCTTGGCAGGCGATGCAATCCACCTGAAGAAAGGTAGCACCGCTTGGTGGAACAGACCTGATGCAAAGCAAAAGCGAAGCAATGCATCGACTTCAGGGACTCCCGGTCCAGCTGCAAAGTGCAGCAATACCCAGGATTCAAGGCCAGCTCAAGTATTTTATGAGAAGTGGTTCCACAACAGAGGTGGTGGGCATTTCAGTGCACCACCCATGTGCAAGAATGACGACGATTCCAGTTCCCCTCCAGAACAAGACTTCGACCTATTCTACCACTGTGAGACCCTCAAGCAATGGCTGCCCATTCCACATGGTTACTCTGTAGATGAAGATGCAGAAGATTCAGAGGAAGGAGAGTAGTACCTACATGATATCATACCAGATATTTTCATGCACATCATAGTTATCTTCCCACATGTATCTCACACTCTAGCACTCGAGAATACATGCAAATTTTATTTGCCAAGCTTGAATGGATACATGGCAAGAAGACAGCAGTAACAGTAAGTAAGAGTACTACACAATATACCCACTAGCCTTGAAATAGCCTGCTGCCTTGTCTGGTGTGATACTCTGGCATGTGCAAATGATCAACATCAGTGGGGAATCATGAGGGTGGTGGTGGAGATATGCTTTGATGGCGGAGAACACTTGTTCAATGGGATTGTAGTCCAGGGAGTATGTGGGGAGGTAGATGAGTTTGCACACTGTAGACACATCAGAAACCAATTTTTGATAAGTAACTGACGAACTTATGATAGTCATCCTCGACCAGGTGGCGGATGCCATTGCCATGGTGGATACTGCAATTATCCATGATGAGCACGCTGCAGGGGCCAGGATATGGAGAAGTAAATGGCATCTGTTTCTCATTTGTCTATCAGCGAGACCTGTAAAAAATATTTGAATACATACCACCTCTTCTTTGAGGAACTTGAGGAAACATTCCATATTGACGAGACCCTCCACAATATCATATGCAATGATGCCATAGAGCATGATAGCTGGAACAATCGAGTACCATGTTCCTCAAACAAATCACCTCTGAACAGAGCAATGGATTCCCCTTCTAGAGCACCCAAACTTCCTTGATACTGTACATTCATCTTTTGCAGCCTTGTCAATGAATATCAGCATGTTGGCATCATGGACTTCTTTGGCAATCTTATTCATATAGTGCATGTGATAAGTCGTTCTGTTCATAGGCATGGGTGGAGATGGTCTTGCAGGTTATGCCAAGATGATGGAGAGCACGGGAGAGGGCTAGAAGAGTGGTGTGGATGTTGTGTTTGAGCTGGAGTTCATCCTGTAACTCATTGAGGTATATGGACAGATGATGACTGACAATAGCAGAAATGAAAGTGAGATCAGCAGGACTAAGTACATGAGGATGGCCCACTACACACGAGTAGGTGTGGGGGTTGGAGGTGCTACCACTGTACTGATAGTGGCTGAGGACTCTGTAGATGTTGGTTTTTTTGATGCCTAGAAGATGACAGATCATTTTGACAGGATAGCCTTCATGATGAAGGATGGGAATGTGAGCCTTGAGATCGTCTGAGATGCCTTGTCATGGCATGAATGATGAGGTCTGAAGGTTGATCAGTCATGGGAAACTAAAATTGCATTCAACAATCTCTGATAAGGTAGTCAAAAGTATTGCTAATGACTACAAATTCTAACTAGGGCTACCTCTGGGGTCCTCACTGGCAAACCCTGCCATGTGAGTTTTGATTTTTTGATTTTCCCTGAACTTTTGAAAACAGCTGTAATGCTGCCACATGTGGAGAGGCCATGCTTGTCTTTGGGCATGATGGCAGTGGCAACTGAGGAGTATGTAGAGCTCACTGTAGGCAACAGCAAGCAGGAGGTACCTGTGGCACTGGAGGGTTTGGGTTTGTTTGTCCAGAACCCACTGGCACCACCCTGCAAGGGCAGTCAGAACATGCCATAGCATTAGTGGGACCTGTAGACACACTCTAATACATATGTTTGTTAGTACTAAAAAAGACTAGTAAAAATCTGGTGAGAAATGAGTGAGTTATGAGGAAATGACCCTGGCCATCATTTCCAGTGACAAGCAGAAGCAGTAGACAGCATGGGAGACAGTGCCAGAGCCTTTCTCACCAGTGTGCACCAGATTGACATGTGGGGAAATAGCCAGGGCATCACCTCCCCTGATTGAGATCACTGATAATGATCTACTCATCTTATCAGGTCTACTACAGTAAACAACTCCAAGGTATTACTGGTATTAGTGGTATTATTGCCGGTATAGAGGTTTGGCAGCAACTCATGACAGTTATCATGCTTATCACATAGTGTTACTAATAATAGTAATGTTAGGTTATGGTGTCACTCAGGTGCCCCCCCCTCCCCTGGAGGCATACCTACCAAAAATGGAAGGCATGACTGGGCATGCCTTGTGGATATTCACCAGAACATATGTGCAGAGTGAGAGCCAGTGGTTACTGGTGGTCCAGTGAGATGTCCAGCCACAGGTGCTTGGCTGGGGGTTGCTTGGCCAAGGGGCGCACAGCCCAGTGGGATGCTCAGACAAGATCTCATGGCTGGGGGCTGCTCAGCCAAGGGGTGCAGAGCCCTGTGAGATCCTCAGCCACAGGTGCTTGGCTTGGGGTTGCTCAGCAAGAGGGGTGCTCAGCCCAGTGTAGATGCTCAGCCAGGTACTTGGCCAGGGGAGGTGAGGTGCTTTGGCCCTGTTGAAGTGCTCAGCCACTTAGTGGATGTGGTGGGTCAGTTGGGGCATGGTTGGCAAAACTGTCTCACTCACCCTGGCCAGGATCCTGGGGGGTTCCTGCACAAGATATTAATATATATTAATATAAGGCATGCCTCAGGGGTGGGAGACTCCTTTCTCAATTGGCAGGCATGCCTGGTAGGATACCCCATGCTACCAGGAGGAGAATATTAGTAGCCAAGATCACTTATATGATGTCCATTCACTTGAGCAACTTGTATGAAACTTTGATTGTATTTACTTCCCCTCACCCTTTCTCCACTTTTTCCTCATGTCTTCACTTTTTCCCCTTGTCTCTTCTTAGTCTCCTTAGTTTCACAAACAAAGTAAGCAAAGTGCATTTAAGGAACTGGTAGATTTCCTGATGTAATAAAAATTATAAATCTTCTCAGAACAAAATCTTGTGAGAGCCTGTTAATTTGAATCATAATGAAACATTGTGTTTTCACTTTTGAATACTCTTCTATAGAGTGTGTGAAAACATTGAAACCGCTACTGTGTCAAAATCAATTTTCGCTCCTTTCTTTTCAGGCCCGAGTGGCGAAGCCACGGACTGGTAGCTGCTAGTAGACTTACAAAGTGTAACTGACTTATGTAACAGCATCCCATGGGTCTGGATTGCCACTGCAACTGTCAGGGTGGCACTCAAAGCGGTCCCTTGAACAATGTCGAAGTCCACTTTGACTTTGTGGTATTGGGTGCATGGTACATCTCTCCTCAACATTACCTCTATCGAAGCGTCACCAGAGATGAATGTCGATACTCTCAAATCGCGCATCTTCCAATCAAGACCTCACTTGCAGGGTTATGACCCCACCGAGGCAAACCTTTACAAGATCCCAGATAGGCATCTTTTGCCTGCTGACGGGGAATATGAACATGGTCTCGGTAGGCTTTCTATCTCTGATTTAGGCCAACCCCTGCGCAGTGCACGCAAGTTGAGCAATATATTCATGCCACAACCCAAGGAGGACCATCTTCACCTTGTACTCGGTATGTGTTCATTGTAATTCAAGTGCAATGATCGTGATCCTTTGTTACTGATATGTAGATGCTACAATTATGATCATCGACGTGTACATTCGCGGTGCAGGTCCCCTCCGCTCGCTCTCTATCTCAATATCGAGACTGGAAAAGGTGAATGTGTTGAAGGATAGAGTCAAGGAGACCTGTACAGACTTTGCGGATATATCCACCGATCGCTTGGGAGTATTCAAGCTTTCGTTATGTGATCACAACGAACTAGAAGAGGTTCTCGATAGATATGGAGATGGCACTTTTCTCCTCGGAGAGCAGAAATTGGAGACTTTCTTCAGTGACCTCCCATTTTCTCAGGATGCGGCACGTGTTGTCGTTGAAGTATTGCCTCAGTGTAAATATCACCGTGTTTGCTGCGAATTTAATAACTGATTACAGAATTGCAGAGGGTGCAAAAGTCCCACCATCATCCAGACCTTTTACCGTGGATGGAGACATGGTTCAGGAGGCGCGCGAAACATACCTTAGGGCAAGCTCGACGGAGAAGCCTTCCACCACCGCTATCCCATCATCATTTTTTGGTCGACAAAAAAATGATTGCAAGGCTATACCTTGTGGTCGCCCTCGCAAATACGAGGACCGTGTTCCTACGGTTTTGTTACATCCCGTCTTTGGTCAGTTTATCGAGGACACCAAGGAGATCGAAGTCTCTGCAGAAGACAACAAGTTGGTTGTAGAACTTGCAGATGCTATGTCAGATTTATACAAGAATGAATCCGAGCGGATCAATAACGTTGGAAAAGTCTTGATGACCTTCGATATTCATTTTTCCATCACCATAATCAAATGCACTGGATATGAAACCGATGGGGACATGGCTGTCAAAGATTATCGTTATGTTATCACAGAGTTTAAAAACGAAGCTGGGAATACCTCGGGAGAGCCATACTTTCAGTCTATAGGATACTACCTGGAGTCGACGAGAAAGGAAGCAGTCACAGTGTCAAGTTCTCCCTTGCCATGTTTCCTCCTCTCCTTTTTTGGTCTGTTTTCGTGCGTCGACCATTCATCGTCATATTGACCCTCTTTTTGCAGGGCCCTACATCATCTTTGCCGGTGCTGCGTGGAATCTGCGTCCAACGATACAACTGCTGTCGATGCCCATTGCATTCAATATCCATTCAACGGACACTGATAATCTACTTGTCTTAGCATGTCACATGGCTGCGTTCCGCAAAGCTACTCAAACGCTGAAGCGATATTATGAAGACTTGCGGCCCACACAGCCATTACAAAACACGCTGTCCCCCCAGCTGTTTCTGTATCCTACAATGTATACTTTTATTGTGGATGGTACCAATCGGCGATTCTCATATCAGCAGCAACTGAAGAACAAGCTTGTATTCTTCGGTACCGAGTCTGCTGAGGGATCAGCCGTCGTGGATCGAATCTGCATCAAGTTCGCCTGGCAGTATTCACCTGACGCTCACAAACATTGCGCATCTGTAGGATGCACTCCCGCGTTACGAGGTTTCGAGAAGATTTCCGGTGGCTGGTTCATGATAGTGATGGACGATCTCAGCAACGACTACGAAACCTTAGAAAACCAGCGGGTCCCCGTTCCCACCAAGAGTCTTATTCGCACGAAACTTGCGGAATTTCACAAAGAAGGTTTTGTCCACAGCGATATCCGAGATACAAACATCATGGTCTCCAAGTCAGACAACACGGAATTCAGAATCATTGACTTTGACTGGGCAGGCATAGCTGGAGAGGTGAAATACCCGGCATTTTTGAATCCGGAAGTGCGGAGGCCAGAGGGTGCCTCTGATGGGAAACCTATTCTTGCAGAACACGATGACGCTATGCTTAATGACATGCGCTAGTCTTTTCCCATGGTGTCAGGAGCGATGAGTCGGACATCTGGGGTTGTAATTCACGGAGCTGATAAACTTGATATGAGTAAAGCACATGTACTCATTCAGAAGCTCGTTAATAGTGTTGCTGTTGAAGTGAACTCAGTTCAAGGTGGATCAAAGTGTAGTACCTCGCGAACTGACAGTCCGACACCACTTCGACTTGTCCAAACTGAGACGAAGTGCACTTTGTTCAGCTTGCGAGGTCCGTTCAAAGTGGGACACTGGATTGGTCAGTCTCTTGTTGGTATGTAGCATGAACTAGCAACTGTAGTGTATTTTCCTAAGCGATTGCACGGGTACTCGAAGCCGAGAAGCATGCTCCTTCTAACGTAGACTTACTTCCACGGCCCTTTATCTCTGTCTCGACATATCGTCAAGACTGTCAATGCCTCGAGTCACCCATTTCAACAGCCAGGTTTCACTAGCCATGACATTTATCTAGAGGTAGAAATCGCAGTCTTGAACAACAGTAATTGTCAGGGTCGAGGACTGGTGAGACAGAGATCATTTTGTAGCTTTTGCATGCCACTTATCATGTCTGTAGATACTTGAGTTTGAAGAGGGTTGCTATTAACTTTGCCAGTACAACTCCTCTCGACGAAGTCCAACTGTACACCACCAATGCAGAATGAGAGTGTTGGAACCTACTTGTAGTAGAATCCACATCTTGTACTGTAGGACTGGTAGCACAGTGGTAGTGCACCAAACCTAGTGTGTTGGGGGTCCCAGGTTTGAGTCCTGGCCTGTCCAGTATTTTCAACAGAGAGAACACTTTCTGTTGGCTACACTCCTACTCCATCGGCCAGTGAGTGAATATATATGATGAGAGGTACTCACAGGCATGCACAAGGTTGTTAGTGCAGTATATGACCATGCTCAAGCTGGTGAAGGACTCAATCCCACCAATTGAGGAGTTTACTATGATGTGCTATCACGTATGTCCCCATTCTTGTTTCTCTCCTTGCTCATCCTTGATCTTTACCTTGTTATCAATGGACATGCAGTGATTACATAGCTGGATATGGCTGCTGTGCTGCATAAGATCAAGGTGGCCATGGTGGAACATTTGAGTGAAGTTGGACTGGAGACTGGGAAATGGATAGCTGAGATGATGCAGGTACATAGGCTCCCTCAGATATTCTGCTCCAATATTTCTCTGCTCTCCCCTGCTGTGCCTCACAGCATGCTTCATCTTTGACTAAACTTGTAATGCACAGAACTTCATATCATTCATGAACGCACTCAAGCCACATCTGCATGTGAAAGACCAGCTACATCCTATCCTCCAAGAACTGGTTACGAGGTATGCCAGGTATGTAAGGTTCAAAGGGAGCAAGGACTATGATGGGAGAAGTCACCTACATCAACAAATCCTCACTTTCGTGCTATGTCATTTTGACCATGATTAGCCTCAAGTTCAAAGTGAGAGTCGGCGTTGTTGATAGACGAATTTCATTGTTGTTTGCTGACATTGAACATGCAGAGAAACAAATCCTTTGTCGCTCCCAGCGATCTAAGCGACTCTGAGTCGCTCACAAAGACATGGAAGGTGTGGTTGAACACTCACCCACACAGCCCAGAGCTCAACTCCTCTACAGATGTGCACAAAGGTCTCCAGCTACTTCGAACATGGTCAGCGTCTCGAAAATCTTTCATGGAGACTCTCTCATCATCGACGCTGACAATGCCAAGTCAAAACATGAATTCGAAAAACTGTCCCAGGAAATGGGTGACAAGCTCAACAAATAAAAGGGCAGGTACATCCGTCATCCTCTCAGACACAAACCACATCTACATTCCCCCACAGGAGCATTGAGGAACTCAAAGCACCCGATTTCAAATGTAACGCTTCCACAGAACCCATTTGCCAACATGCAGCTGAACGCAAGCACAATTGTGAAGCTAGTCAGAACACCAAACCCAGCACCATCAAAGTCATGCAGTTCACCTTCTCTGTCGATCAACCATCCCCTGCAGCTCCCAACAAGGTACTCAGCAAACCCCATCCCAAACCATGTCCTGAATTCAAGGAACCCCACATGTCAACTGCTAGATGTGGTCATCAAGCCACTCATTTGTCCAACCACAACTCCATCACAGGCGATGACTCCTTAAACGACCAGGACTCATCTCCCCCGACCATGGCATCCTGTAAGCGAAAACACCCCTCCTCTGTCATGTATGAACTACAACAGCCCACCTTCGAATTCCCCTCCTTGTTCTCTAATGTGGATACCAAAGGTTCTGGGACTCTGGAACCCTTTATAGGGTGGTCAACTGAAATGGAGTTTGATAGGCATTCATGAAGACAAACCATACAGCTGGTAAGATGTAAACCAGATTATCAGGACGAAAAGCACACCAGCCTCGGTTATCATTAATCATTCCCGTTCTGTAACCATCACGCATGCGAATTATGTGAAGCATTGTCAGTATCTAATTGGCGTCCTATGAGCTACCTCAATCAATGCTACATGCGATGAGATCCCTCAAATCCTCTCCATCTCTCCACACAGGACTGCCATCGCTCTTCAGTGGAACGATCCAGATATCGTCCTCTAGTAACAGGCAAGCAAACCTCCGACCACCCACTCCTCAGGTGGTGCTCAACGACTCTAACTTGTTTCCAGGATCCTGGAAGATTATGGCAACAGGGTGCATGATTTCTACAGGAGTACTCTTGTGCTAGGAGCCCACTAGTTCTTGACAGATACATTTTATACTCTCTTTTCAATCTGAACCCACCAAAGACATTGACAGTCAAACAGAGGTACATGTATGTGATACCTGCCAGTCCAAGGAGGAACCAGGCGAGCGTGTCAAGGACATTGCCTGAGCCAGAGCCAAGGGAGCCACAGGTTGATTAATGGGAAGTGGAACTTGCAAGCCAGATCATTCTGCACACATAGTTAGCCATCGACCGACTGCACCACAGAAAATGCTGTAACAACACACCCTCTCTTGCCAGTCCACTCTTCTTATACCACCACCACACGATCACGACTGTCACTGAAATCAGAAGCAGTAGAATCGTGAGCCAGAATAGTATACTCTGGCCTCTCAAACCCAAACAATGGTGGCTTGAGCCTCAATCATGCCTATATCCACCTTCACAGCCAGAATACTGGACTTTACAGTAGAAGTCCATTCATAACAGTACTCGTCATTGCCACGACATGTGCTGTCCTAATAATCTCCTCCCTGCCCCAGAACCTCTGGGACCTGGGTAAGATTATGAGGCATGCCATCAAACCTTGGTGCCCTGAGTACTGGTGGAACAGGGAGGATCAGAGAGGGGGAGAGCGAGGGATAGGGGGAGAGCGAGGGATAGGGGGAGAGCGAGGGAGGTCACGTGACCGAGTGGCAGGGGTCTGGGGTCAGGCAGGGTAGTGTAGATGGGTTCCACGACCGAGTCATGTATGAACAGTGCGAGGAGACACACAGTCACGTCCCGGCAGGTTCACGCTTAGCTCTCCCATCTGGTGACAAGAGAGGAATTCAAACCCCATGACGGAGAACAGTAACAGCACCGATCACACTTCAGGCAGTGGCATCCCTGAGAGGAATAGGGAAACAAGGCCAGAACTCGGACAGTGAACCGACGTCAGAAAGCAGTATCTCAGAGTCATCGGCATCAGGAAGTGGCACAGGGGCACTAGGAACAGAGAGAAGGAGACAAAAGAACTCGTACACAGTACCAACGGCAGGGGAAACAAACGCGCAGCCAAAACTAGCAGGAGACTCGGACCAGTTCAGGTTACGACCAGCCATATTCATAACACCGAGAGTGACGTTTACACACAGACCGCTGAGCACATGCCCAACAACACCCCCTTCTCCAACACCAAAGGCTGCCCAACATCAGGGATATCGCAGACCAATGCTAGGAGGAAATGGTACAACCATGTCAGACTCAGCAAAAATCGTGCCACTCTTTCATGGGGACTACGACAACAAGGAAGAGCCGACAGAATGGTTCGCTCAATTCCAGCTCTCAGTACCAGACTCATGGTCGGACGCGAGAAAGATAGACAGGTTCGGGTTACAGCTGGCACCAGGGAGCTATGCTGACGAATGGTTCGAAAACCTACCTTCAGGGGATAAGGGGGACATGATGACACTGAAGGCCGCATTCATGAAGCGATGGCCACCAACAAGGCAACCCAAGCTGACGAGGGTGCAGCAGAGAGAACACATTAGGGACCAGGTGCTGAAAGAAGAAGAAATAGGAGAGTGGATCGAAGAAGGGAGAGCAGGGGATTACGGACACATACTGTGGGCCGAGAGGGTCAAGAGATTGGCACTGAGCATGGGTGATGCAGAGGGAACGTTGGTGGTACATGCGATAGAAGGGGCACCGCAGACAATCAGGGACGAGCTAGACAAGGACTATGCGAGTTGGGAAGAGTTCATCGCAGCAGTACGAAGTATCAAAGTGGAGAAGCTGCGGAGGAACAGAGAAAAGCAGAGCGCAGAACGCACCAGGGATCAAGCGGTTGCCCTCTTACAACAGCAGATGACCAACCTTGCAATGTGGACAACAAATACCATGGCCACAAAAGGGTACGCACGACCAGTGTTCGTGCAACAAATCCAAGGACAGGGAGGCGTGGGGCCATCACAAATGGCAACGTTGTATGGACCAAGCTCCAACCCACCACCAGCAGCATATGCAAGGAGCATGGGAATGCAACGCCCTCCGCTAACGAGGTCGCAAATATTGGAAAAGACGAGTGTCTTACCTAGAAGGCCGGACACAGAGGCAGGCAGGCGGCAGTACGAGGCAGACGTCGAACTGTGGCACAAAACATATGGCTACGACACCCCACCATCGTTGGAAAGGCCATACCTGTTGAAACCGGGGACAGCAGCCGCAGGAGCTGGCGAATGTTTCAGTTGCGGGCTAGTAACGGACCCACCGCACATCAGAAACATGTGCACGGTGAAAGAGACACTCAGACCACACGAAACGAGGTGGAGACAGTTGGTGGCAGCCATGTTAAGAAGGACTACGCAGCTTAGGACGACAACAGCACCCGTAAACTATGTATGGCCAGCCCCAGTCCAGACAGCAACACAACCAATGCACACTATGCTGCTCGTGAACACGGTCACACCATGGGAGACGTGGCAAGAGGGAGAAGGGCAGGGAGAGTTCAAAAATGCATGGGAGTGGGTGCAGGAGGAAAATGGGAGGGGACTGCAGATAAGGACGGATCAGCTGTAGTCCCGGAACAGGATCCGACACAAAATGAACCAGTGCAGGACAGTAACGAGAGGACGATGCCTGTGGATGCTAGTGGTAACGTAGAGTCGGGGCAGAATACAGTCGTTGATGTGTACAGGGTGGACACGACAGGAAAGCCAGTAAGAACGCACCTAAGCAACCCGTTCTTGACAATACCGGGTTTGGAAGGTCCACAGGGGGAATGCGTGCAGTTCCTAGCCATGGTCGATAGCGGTGCGATGATCAACGCGATCGACTCAGAGGCCTACCAATGGGTGAGCAGGAGACTAAGCAAACTGAGTCCATTGGCACAAACGTTACGAATGGCTGATGGCTCGCTGGTACCCTCAGAAGGGATGTGGACAGGCAGGGTCCGATGGGGCCCAGTGTCGGTCGAGACTGCATTTGAAGTTTTCCCCAGTGGAGGGTCATGGAGGATGCTGCTAGGAAAGCCACTACTGGACGAGGCAAAGGCAGTACACAACTACGGAACAGACTCAATCTTGCTACTGGGGAAAGCAACCCAGCACAGAGTCGCGAACTTCGTACGAAAAGCAATACCAGTGAACGTCTTGCCCACGCAAGTGCCGAAAGTGGTTGGAGACGAGGAACCGGCAGTGGGAGTAGGAGTGGTGACAGTGAGGAATGACAAGGGGGAACGAGAAGGAGAAGAGGACAGGGAGGAGCTAGGAGAGATGCAAATAGAGGAGGAAGAAGGGAATGAGGAGGTGTTCACGAGGTTGACAGAGAAAGGCCTGTTTTACCCACCAAGGGTATGCAAGGTGGTGGAGACAGTGCAGTATGGGAACCTACCGCCCAACAAATTGAGGAAGGTGCAAGAGTTGGTCGCAGAGTTCGCGGACACCTTTGCACTGTCGGTGCAGGAAGTAAAACCAGTGGACTTCATCAAATTCAGGTTGAACATACCAGAAGACGCTAAGTTCCCGCTGAAAGTACATCAGAAACCACTAACGCAGGCCCAGAAAGAATGGTACCTACCGGTGCTGGACGAGTTCAGCAAAGCGGGGATCCTGAGGGACATATGCTCAGACGAGGTCAAAGCGGTACACCCCACGGTGCTAGCACAGAAGGCGCATGGAGCGGCAGGACTCACCATGGACGAGATAAGATGGATCGTCGAGGAGCAATGTGTGGCGCAAGGCGAGAAACCGAGCATGGAGCTGCCACCAAGGCCAGAGCCGACAGCGAAGAAACAAGAAGCTGAGGGCAAACCGAAGTGGAGGGTTTGCCAAAACTTTGCTGAACTCAACAAGGTGACAACAGTAGTGCCAATGCTGCAAGGTGACATTCGAGCGAAACAGCAGCGACTGGCGGGACACGAGTACATTTGCGTCGTCGACCTAGCGTCAGGGTTCTATGCGATAGAAGTGGAGGAAAAGGACCAGCCATACCTGTGTGTATACACGGAGGGGCGAGGGTTCCAGTGCTACCAGCAGATGCCCATGGGTCTTGCAGGAGCACCAGCGTGTTTCTTGGATATGACTAACACAGCCTTCAGGGATATTGTAACGGAACTAGGTCTCGAAACGATTGTTGACGACAACAGTATAGCTGGCGACATCTTTGAAGAACTGTTGCAACGGGTGCGAAAACTGCTAACAAGGTGTCGAGAATGGGGACTATCGCTGTCACTGCTGAAAACAAAGCTCTTCTTCTCAGAAGTCATGTTCGGAGGAGCAAGGGTCGGCAAAGCAGGTATCAGGCCAGACATCAGCAAACTGGAGGTGGTAGCTAAGTGGAAAGTGCCCAGTACGCTACTAGAGCTGATGCGGTTCCTAGGCCTAACGGGGTACTTCCGGTCACTGATCAAAGACTATGCTAAGATAGCGGCCCCACTAACAGACCTCCAGCGAAACCTCGACATTGTGGACCCAGCGATGAAAGCAGGAAAGAAGCACTACCGCCAGTACCTACGAGACAGAACGTTGGACAAGTATTGGACACCAAGACACGTGAAGGCCTTCGTAAAGTTAAAGCAACTGCTAGTCACAGAACCGGTGTTGAGGGCACCGAAGTTCGACGCAACACCGTTCATACTTATGACGGACAGTTGCAAGGAAGGGTTCGGAGCAGTGCTGGCACAATGGTTCAAGTTGAAAAAACTGAATGGAGAGGAGGTCACCACAGTACACCTGGTGGGATTTGCGTCGAAGCGAACATCACCGATGGAAGAGAAGTACAAACCATTGTAGAGATGAGTGTGAAAAGACCCTAGGAATAGGTCAAAGTCTCCTAGTGAGAGAGGGGGGGGTGAATTCGACCCAGGAGGCTTGAGTTGCCTGGTGTGGAGTCAAGGAGTAAGCAGAAAGACTGAAAAACGTGCCCTGAAATCCAAATAAATCCCAAGATAACGTCTACTGAGTGTCTGGGGAGGGAGAACTAAAATTCCGAGTCTGTCTCGTCTTATTTCCAGCTTCTCGTCTGGTGTAGCTCGTCTGTTATTATTCCCAGTATGTACAGTACACTCGAAGTACTTGTGTGGGCTTACATAAGCCACAATGCGTGCAAACACTAAGTAAAAAGATAAGAAAAGATAAAAGAAAACAAATCAGTAAGTAAAAACAATGAAATATATGAAATATCCTGGTAGGGAGGATACTTTCCCTACACCGCATATACTAGAGTTTGCTGCACTCAAGTTCGCATTTGATCATTTCAGCGACACGATATGGGGGTTCCCAGTCGAGGTGGAGACAGACTGCATAGCTCTCAGGGACACGTTGTGCAATGAGCGACTGTCCACGGTACACGCATGATGGAGGGATGGAATATCAGCGTACCAGATCGTGGACGTGCGCCACTGACCGGGGAAGATGAATGCAGCAGCTGACGTGTTGAGCCGTATGCACACGGGACTCCCAGTGACACAGGGAGATGGCAGTGCGTGGTCGGTCAGCGAGGATTGGGAAGCAGCGAAAGGGATCATAAACGATCTGTTCATGATAAGCCTGGACCCTTCAATTACGCAGCTACGTAGTAGGTTTGCTAACAAACCACTATTCCTAGAAGTCATCGAAGCGATCACAAAACTGGACAAAGAGGACACGAGCAGGGAACAGAGGAGAGCAAGACATCGGGCAGAAGGTTACAGAATCAAGGACGGGAAACTATGGCGGTTGCCATCAGTCAAGTCACTCAGAGTGCGACTGGAAGTCGAGTGCATCACCCAAGAAGAAGCAGTCGAGATGGCCGCGCAGGAACACCAAGACAACGGACACTGGGGTAGGGACTTGATCAAGCTGAAACTGATGGATTGCATTTACAGCCCGAGACTCGACCAGTCAATAGTGCAGGTGCTACATCGATGTCCGCAATGCAAGAACTTTGGGCCCACCAACCTGCACTCATTATTGTACCCAATAACCAGAAGGCACCCATTTGAGCTGTTAGTGGCGGACTATTTAAGCCTACTGAAGGGTAAGGGAGGGTACCATACAGTGCTACTAATCCTAGACACGTACTCGCAGTACGTATGGGGGTTCAAATTGAAGACACATGGTACCGCAAAGACCACGATCGAAGGCTTGCAAACCATACGACGAACGTTCTGGGCGCCAGAAGCACTCATGACGGATGGTGGCCCACATTTCAACAACGGGGAGGTCAGAGCATGGTGCGAGGCAAACGGAGTGGAACAATGGGTGGTTGCAGCATACGCACCGTGGGTTAACGGCTTAGTAGAGAATGCTAACGGAAAGTTGTTAGGTCGGTTGTGGCGAATGTGCAGCCCCGAAGTGGGCGAGGACACAAGCAAACCACCGAAGTTGAGTGACGTACTGACAGCATGGCCAGCACATTTCGAGGAGGCCATACAACAACTAAATGAACGCATCATGCCGGCATTCCAGCTTTCACCCAAGGAGCTGATGCTGGGCTTCGTAGTCAACACCGTGCGCACACCACTGAACGAGGCAATGGAGGAGGTGAGACGCGAGGATGTTGAGGTTCAACTAGCCTACGTGGAGCAGCAGCGATTGGACGGAGCGAGTCAGGCCATCAAACATGCAGCCGATAGAAAAGTGGCCTTCGACAAACAGGTGATAGGATTGGCAGTGGGAGAGGTGAGGTTCAGGACAGGGGACCTGGTACAAGTCCACGACAGTGCACTGGACTTCACAATGGCTAGCTCAAGAAAACTGCTGCCGAGGTGGTCAGCGCCGAGGAGGGTTGTAGAAAGAGTGGGAAACTCGTACAAATTAACCACATTAGAAGGGTTCCCGATGGGGGGGCTGTTCCACGCATGAAGACTGAGACTTTTCATACTGAGGGAGGGGTCAGCACTGGAGGAGGTACAAGAAGCGGAAGGGGAACCAGAGGATGGCGGAATAGAGAGGGAGGAGTGGGAAGAAGGCGATGAATGGGAGGAGGAGGAGACGGAGCACGAAGAAGGGGGATTTAGCAAACCCAGAGGTTTGCCTCAGTGAGGAGGGGGCAGATGGAACGGGGAGGATCGGAGAGGGGGAGAGCGAGGGATAGGGGGAGAGCGTGGGAGGTCACGTGACCGAGTGGCAGGGGTCTGGGGTCAGCCAGGGTAGTGTAGACAGGTTCCATGACTGAGTCATGTACGAACAGTGCGAGGAGACACAGTCATGTCCCAGCGGGTTCACGCTTAGCTCTCCCACTGGTTCTGATGTCAGTACCTGCTTTAGTCATATGAATGCTCTGGTTTGCCTGGCTGTCCAATACTTGTCTAGCAGTCTGTCTCTTAGGTACTGCTTGTACTTCCTTTTGTTTGCCTTGGCTCCTGTGGCTGTTATATTCAGATTCTGTTGTAGGTCTGTCAGTGGGGCTGTGATTCTTGCATAGTCCTTGACTAATGAGCAAAAGTAACCCATCAGCCCCAAAAACCTCATCAGTTCCAACAGCAACTTGGGTGTGGGCCACTTAGCTATGGCTTCCAGCTTGGTGACATCCAGTCTGATCCCTTCCTTTCCTACCCTCATGCCTCTGAAGACCACCTCTTGCATGAACAGTTGCATCTTCTGTGGTGAAAGTGATATGCCCATTTTGCAGCATCTGATCAGAAACACCCATAGTTGTTCTAGCAGTTCTCGAAACTCATTCCCTGCCAGCCCATTGTTGTCCACAAACATTTCCAGACCTATTTGTACTGCCAGGTCTTTGAACATGATCACTGTCATATCTGAAAAACATGAGGGTGAGCCTAGTAAACCCATAGCCATGCATCCATAGCACTGGTAACCTCTGCCCTCTGTGTAAATACACAAGTAGGGTTGGTACTCTTCTTCAACCTTGATCATGTAGAATCCCAATGATAGATCCATGATGCAAACATACTTGTGTCCTGCTAGCTGTTGCTGTTTTGCTCTGATATCTCCTTGTGGCATTGGCACAACCTCTGTTATTTTGTTGAGCTCATGGAAGTTTTGGCATACCCACCATTTCGGTTTCCTTTCCTGGTCCACTGTTTTGTCCTGGTTTGGTTTGTTCTCTGGTACCTTCCTGGGATCATCTTGCTTATTGCCC